>PVKY010002625.1:0-24760 GCA_004027775.1 Bradypus variegatus | reverse complement strand
TATATGCTTCTCTATTATTAACTTCTAGTTATAGTGTCATACATTTGTTCTAGTTCATGAGAAAGATTTCTAATATTTATACAGTTAATAACAGACATTGTCCACCACAAGATTCACTGTTTTATACTTTCCCATCTTTTAACCTCCACCTTTCCCTCTGGTGATTTACGTGACTCTGAGCTTACCCTTTCCACCACCTTCACACACCTTTCAGCACTGTTAGTTATTCTGACAACATGCTACCATCACCCTTGTCCATTTCCAAACATTTAAGTTCACCCTAGTTGAACATTCTGCTCATAATAAGCAACCGCTCCCCATTCTTTAGCCTCATTCTATATCCTGGTAACTTATATTTCATGTCATGTCAGTGAGACCATGTAATATTTGTCCTTAGGTGTCTGACTTATTTCACTCAGTATAGTGTCCTCAAGTTTTCTTCATCAACTCATTTTTTTAAAGATGGTTTTGTTCACACCCCATACATTCTATCCTAAGTAAACAATTGATGGTTCCCTGTATAGTCACGTATTTATGTAATCACCACCCTCACAACTATCTAAATAAGGACATCTCCATTTCTTCTACAAAGAAGGAGGAAGAATGTAGAGAGAGAGAAAAAAAAAGAAAAAAGACAAAAACAAAACATGACAGCTAGGAAGCAACAAAAGGAAAGATAGCATTAAACTAAAGTAGAATAAAGAGTCAGATAACATCACCAATGCCAAGAGTCCATACCCCTCACTTATGTCCCCCTCTTGTATGCATTTAGCTTTGGTATATTGCCTTTGTTAAATTAAAGGAAGCATAACACAATGTTTCTGTTAACTATAGTCTCTAGTTTGCATTGATTGTATTTTCCCCCCACTACCACCCTGTTTTAACACCTTGCAAGGTTGACATTCATTTGTTCTACCTCATGTAAAAACATATTTGTACATTTTATCACAATTGTTGAGCACCCTAGATTTCACTGAGTTATAAAGTCCCAGCCTTTATCTTTTCTCTTTCCTTCTGGTGTCCCACATGCTCCTGACCTTCCTCTTTCAACCTTACACACAGTCATCTTTGTTCAGTGTACATACATTGCTGTGCTGCCATCACCCAAGACTGTGTTCCAAACCTCTCCCTTCTGTCTTTTCCTATCTGTCTGTAGTGCTCCCTTTAGTATTTCCTGTAGTGCAGGTATCTTGTTCACAAACTCTGTCATTGTCTGTTTGTCAGAAAATATTTTAAACTCTCCCTCATATTTGAAGGACAATTTTTCCAGATAGAGGATTTTTGGTTGGCAGTTTTCTCTTTCAGTACCTTAAGAATAGCCCCCCATTTCCTTCTTGTCTCCATGGTTTCTACTGAGAAATCCACACATAGTCTTATCACGCTTCCTTTGTATGTGTTGGATTGCTTTTCTCTTGCTGCTTTCAGGATTCTCTCTTTATCTTTGACGTTTGATAATCTGATAATATTAAGTGTCTTGGAATAGGCCTATTCAGATCTGTTCTATTTGGGGTACGCTGCCCTTCTTGGATCCATAATTTTATGTCTTTCATAAAAGATGGGAAATTTTTATTGATTATTTCCTCTACTATTGCTTCTCCCCTTTTCCCTTCTCTTCCCCTTCTGGGACACCCATGACACATATGTTCATGCATTTCTTGTTGTCATTCAGTTCCCTGAAATCTTGCTCATATTTTTACATTCTTTTCCCTATCTGTTCTTTCGTGTGTAGGCTTTCAGATGCCTTGTTCTCCAGTTCCTGTGTGTTTTCTTTTGCCTCTTGAAATCTTCTGTTGTATGTCTCCACTGTGTCTTTCGTCTCATGTTGTGCCTTTCATTTCCATGGATTCTGCCAATTGTTTTTCTGAACTTTCAATTCCTAACTTATATTCACCCACTGTTTTCGTTATATACTTCATCTCTTTTGCTGTATCTTCCCTTAACTTTTTGAATTGATTTAGCATTAGTTGTTTAAATTCCTGTATCTCAGTTGAAGTAAGTTTGTTCCTTTGACTGGGCCATAACTTTGTTTTTATTAGTGTAGGTTTTTCTTAGTGTAGGTTGTAGTTTTCTGTTGGGGTTTCCTTAGTTACCCCAATCAGGTTTTCCCAGACCAGAATGGGCTCAGATCTCAGAAGGGGGCAATACTCATTATCAGGTTTCCCTGAGGGTGTGTCTTAGAAGATTGACACACCCTGTGGTGCCTCAAGCCACTGTGCTTTTCCTAACCTGCCCAGCAGGTGGCACCTGTCAATCTGTAGCTCCTGGATGGTGTAAGGAGGTGTGGCCCCCTTAGTCCATAGTTTCTGTTTTGGCTATTTTTCCCCAGGTTCTGGGTCTGGTTCTGAATGGAAGGCTGGTAGTAGAGCTGGGCACCACCTCCTTCCTCTTAGGGAAGATACACCCCCTAGGGAGTTTTCATTTGTAATTAAGTAGTTTCTTTGTCTCTCTGACTCTGCTATCTCCATCCCTGTCTGGGTCAGAGAGCTGCGAACTGAAAATGGCTGAGGCTTTGTCCACTGAGCCGCCTAGGTTGAGAGAGAAAAAGGGACAGAAAGTCCCCCTTCAGGGCCAGTCCATGGTCCCCCCAGCTTCACCCATTGGCCAGAGATAGCACCCGCTCCTCTGAGCTCCCCCTCCTGGCACAGAGGAACTTGTTCTAGTTTTGCTGATGCTGCCAGGATGCAAAACACCAGAAATGGATTGGCTTTTAAAAAAGGGTTTATTTGGTTACACAGTTACATCTTAAGGCCATAAAATGTCCAAGGTAACACATCAACAGTCAGGTACCTTCACTGGAGGATGGCCTATGGCGTCTGGAAAACCTGTTAGCTGGGAAGGCACGTGGCTGGCGTCTGCTCCAAGTTCTGGTTTCAAAATGGCTTTCTCTCAGGATGTTCCTTTCTAAGCTGCAGCTCCTCTTCAAAATGTCACTCTCAGTTGCTCTTGGAGTGTTTGTCCTCCCTTAGCTTCTCCAGAGCAAGATTCTGCTTTCAGTGGCCATCTTTAAACTGTCTCTCATCTGTAGCTACTCGCTCAGCTTCTGTGCTATCTTCAAAGTGTCCCTCTTGGCTGTGGCAAGCTCACTCCTTCTGTCTGAGCTTATATATTGCTCCAGTGAACTCATCAAGGCCGGTGCTAAATGGGTGGGGACACACCTCCACGGAAACTATACAATTAGAGTCATCACCCACAGTTGGGTGGGTCGCATCTCCATGGAAACACTCAAAGAATTGCAATCTAATCAATACCGATACATCTGCCCATGCAAGATTACATCAAAGATAATGGCATTTTGGGGGACATAATACATTCAAAGCAGCACAGAACTCCTAAGGATTGTGTTAGCAAAAGAGGAGTGGCATTAGAAAAATAAAGGGGGGGGGCAGGCAGAGGACCATGCATATATTCCAGGCTTTGTAGAGCCTGACCATGAAACAGACAGTGTGCTTCCTGCCTGCGGGGAGTTCCCACACTCCACACTCGGTGGAGAACAGTGGCAGCAAAGTGGGGGGGCTTCTTTGGAAGAAGGAGAGCCAGAGATGGTTCAGCCTGGGAGGCTAAAGAATGTTTCCAGAGAGGAGGTGACACTTGAATATATTCCTGAAAGTTAGGTGAGGATTGGCCATGTGGAGAACAGGAGAAGCCAAAAAGAAGCTCAGTATGAAGACATGGAGATGTCAGAAGAGCTGCTGGAACACTGAGAGGATCCAGTGCAGCAGGGGGAGGGGGAGGGTGGGGAGGGTGAAGCTGGGGCGGGGTTCCTCAGTTATCCATGAGGGAGGATTCAAGGCCCAGGGCTGCTTGGTTGGCCCCTCAGTGAGAGGGCGGAGGGGTTACAGGGGAAGGGGCATGAAGGGTCTGTTCAGGTAGTGCCGAGCTTCAGGTGGAAAAGTGCAATACCCAGCTCCGTTTTCCCGAACTCCCCAAGTTACATACAGGGCAGCCATATGAGTCACAAGTAGCATTAGGCTCATCTCTGTCACCTGGCCAGGGTTGGGAACGGGACAGGTGCTCCTGGGTCTGGTGCTACATCTCACCAGCACTATCTTTTCCTTCCAGAGTTATCAGGAACAAAATGGCAAGCAATCCAAGATGGGAAAATGACACAGTGGGGAATATAGGGAACTAGAGTAGTAACATCTTCCATCTGTCTTCAGAGGCTTCACAGCCATCTTCTCATTGAGTCCCTGTAACAGCTCACAAGGCAGGTGCATTTAGGCCAAGACTTGAAGTCATTGTGCCAGGTCACCCTGGTGTGGAGCTGTGTGAAGAAGCACAGGTCCAGTACCAGGGGGAAGAAGGAACACCAGAACGCAGGGGCAGGATCAGTAGGGGCGGTGCAGGGAGCAGAGGCCAGCTGGCAGCCCGGCTGTCAGTGTCTGCTCCTTTGGGAGGCTGCAGGGAGGCAGGTTCTCACCTTGTCTCTTGGGGCAGCCAGGTCAGAAATGCAGGGTGTCTTGGCAAACCTGAGACCCAGGGAAGCAGAAGAAAGACCATCTTAGGACACATGGACCAAGAGCCTGAGCCTTCCCACAGATGGGCACTGGGGCAGCCCGTGAGGGGGCCCCAAGGGATGTCTGGATGGCTGTAAAGCAACTTTGGTTCCTTGAGCTGGGGTGGTGTGGGAGGACGATTTCAAGGGTGCAGGTCATACTTGACACTATCCTGAAAAGTTGGAGACCATGCTTCCCAAAGGAAGACGAGCTTTCACAATGGATATCAACTGAAGAGTGATGTTCCTTGGGATAAAAAACAGAAAAGGGCTCAGTAAGGCTGAACACAAATTCAAGGAAGTTAGGTCGATAGCCTTGTTAAAGAAAGGGGCTTCCGGTCTTTTGGTTGGCCAGGGAGGGCATCCACAGCCAACGCCAAATCTGGACTTGGACCAGGGGCTTCCAGAGAGGAATCTGCCGTATGCTTTTGACAATACTGAAAATTTTACTTTATGAAATTTTAATTCACTGTATGTTTTGGATGGTTTCTTTCTCTATAAACATTCAGTATTCTAGAAGCTCAAGGTTTGAAAGGCCCTTACCTCAAGTCTACGAATAGTCTTAGTAATTATTTAAAACATTAACTTAATTGAAACATTCCTCTGTTGACCTTTTTTCCTTTCACTTAGACTCCTTGCTGAAATTGTATCAGTCAGGTGACTGTTTCTCTTTTCCTCACTACTCACAGAGAAAGCGTCGTGGTGGAACAATACATTCTAGACAAGCCCAGAAGCGAACTCGGGAAGCAGCCTCCATACCCGAGATGGCCTTGGAAGCAGAACCCATAGAGCTTGTAGAAAGTGGTGAGAGCGCCAGCGGTACTCGTGGCTGTGGGGCTTTTTGGGGGCGGGCGGCTGTGTGGCATGGTGGGCTGCACAGGCTTTGGGGCGAGTCAGTGCCTGATGCTGCCATTTACCAGCTGGGTGATTATGAGGGTTACTGAACTTGGGAGCCTGCTTCCTCATCTGAAATGCAGGAAAAGTCGAGGACCTACTGCATAGTTATTAGAAGGCAGAAATGCATCAGTGAAAACCCTTAGAACCATGCTTGGCAGGTAGCACTGACACACAAGGGTTAACTGTTTTCTTCTGAGCTTTAAAATGTCTTTTTTAAGACCTACAAAAATCGCAACCCCCCCCAACCCCCTAATGGTCTCCATTGCCAAGTACTTTTTCCCCTTACAACTTCAAACTAAGTAAGAGCTGTACTTCGCCCCCGTTATGGTACCCTAAGTCTCCCCCTAGGGTTTGGAAATGGGGACTCAACTGGGGGTGCCAATCAGCCCACTGGTACCCTGCAGCAGGCAGAGTGGGAGCCTGCCCTGAGCCCACCTTTTCCGTGAGACTGGTGTTTCCCATTTGCTTTTCCACGTGCAGTACTCTGCTTTCCTCTCGGGGTTTTCATTAAGACATAGAATTGCCTAAGAAGGCAAGTGTGTTGACAGAGCTGCTGGGTCAGGGAGCGGGGTACAGAAAGAGGCGGGGGTGTCCAGCAGCCACTGAAGCCAGTCCTTGCTCTGTAGATGTGATTGTTTTCCTCACTCTCATGCTTGTAAACTGGCATTTGAGAAGAAACAGCTTGCTCTGAGATGGATTTTCAGGGTCCTCCAGAGAATGAAGTTCTCTCTCTTGTCCCTGGTCTCCGAGTTTTGCTTCTGCTAGTAAATTCCTAAAAGGTGGCTTTACTTGGCCTACTGGCTAGGACCCCACTTTCCCCCATGCGCAGAGCTGAGGCTCTGCTGTCCTTATGGGGAGTCTGGGGAGGGAGATCTAGGCAGCTGTTAAAAAGAAAGTGGTCCCTTGTATAAACTACATGGTTTTTATTCTGGTGAAATTTTAATAACAAGTTAGAACATGTTAACTTGCATATCACTTTCTCCAAATTTAAATTAGGCCAACACTGCTTCTAAAAATCTTAACCTTCGTGTGTTTTAATGTTAGTAGGAACAAAAATCATTCCAAATTTTTTTTTTCAGTTATATGTGAAAGTTGTCCTCTGTCCCTCATTCCCACCTGCCAGGCATGACTGCTGTTCATGGTTGCTCCGCATCCTTCCCAGCTTTGTCCTGGCATCTTGTAGACATACACGGTGTACGCTAGAGCGCAGAAGACAAGCTGCAAAACAGAGGCCAGCCCGTTTTCATGGGCCAGGGTTCTGGGGTGCCAGTAAATAACGCCCTTGTTCCCCCTCCAAGTTGGTGAGCATGAGAACTAAAGGGAGACTGAAAATATCCATTTTAGACCTGAGGAGGTTGCTGAGCTGAACCTGACTGGAAGTCTGTGAGCCAGGCAGCAGCCACACCCATCCAGACCCAGCTGCCGTCGCCTCCCCTGCTGGGAGGAGCAGAGATCGAGGGCCATGTATGCCAAACAGTGGGTTCCCCCAGCTTCTCCCCTGGGAAGGAGCAGGTGGGCGCAGAGGCCTAGCCATGTGAGCCTGTGGCCCCAGAGGGAAGGTGTGCACACACCCCACACCCAGTGGTATGTTTTTAAAAGCGGTAAACACCCACTCAACAAAACTCTGCAAGAATATGTTTTGACTATCGTTCCTGACAAAGGGGATTGGCCCTGCTGCTTTTGCGTCACCCTCCAGAGGAGTGTGAATTCTGTATGAACCTGCACCATTTTTGTGATCATATTACTAGAGCTTAGATTGGTGCCCCTTGACTTTCTCCTAATGCTTGTTAAAATGTTTTATTTTGAAGCTGGAGATGAAATAGTGGACCTCACCTGTGAATCTTTAGAGCCTGTGGTTGTCGACCTAACTCACAATGACTCTGTTGTGGTAAGTGTGAGATTGGGAGAGGTAGCTGTTCCCCTCTTTGAGCCCCTGACCTGTACTAGTGTCTGAGGCCTTGGTTTCACTGCCAGCAAGATTCTTGTAGGCACAATGACTGAAGCCCAACTGGAAATGTTTCAGGGAAACGGTTTGTGGTGGCTCTTGCCTGTGGACAGTAGATCTGCATTGTCTTGCCCCTTCCACAGCTGGGCACAAAAACACAATTCCAGGCCCCCTCACCTCTCTTGAGTTCCTGATTCTGCAGTTTACACCAGCTGTATGACGTAGGGCACATAGCCTCACCTTGTTTGCTTCGTCTGTAAAATGGGGACACAGTCATCTGTGTGAGTAGGTCGCTGTGAGGATTAAATGAGAGCCTACATTTGACTGCCTGGCACCTGGGTTGGTGCCCAGTAAACATGCGTCTCTGCCCTCCCAGCTCATGGGAAAGAAAATATCTGCTCAGCCTGCCAGTGGGAAATCTCTGGAGTTCCAGAGCAATTGCCAGTTAGTGTGGTCCTGAGGGACACAGTAGCCCACATTGCCACCTGATGCCTCGGTTTTGTCAGGACTCCAGGGGGCATGAGGCCTGGGAGGCTGCCTTTCCCCCTTCCCCTGAGACTAATTACTGACTGGCAGGAGAGTGTGGACCTGTATGCAGCTGGTGAGGACGAGCTCTGGGCTGGTCAGGGGCATGCTGAGAGGCTGGTTCTGCAGACTGTTCAGGGCATGGGTACACACTGCTGTGTGGTATGGGCATCTGGTCAGCCTGCCCACCCAGCATCCTGGGTGGGTTTACCTCTCTTGAGGATGCCACTTTAGCTCCTTTTGACATAGTATGCCAGGATTTGCAGTTTGTGGAGTGGAGGGCAGTGGGCACATGACACATTTGACAGTGTTGGGGAAGTGGGAGCCGGTGCTGCTTGAGGAGGACCGTGGGGTAGGGGTTGCTGGTGGCTGTGCCCACCCCCATGTAGCTCAGCATTACCCTCACTGGCTGCTGCCAGGCTATTGGGACAGACACGGCCCATTCACTGCAAAGCTTTAAGACTCAGAAGGAAGGAGGGAGGACAGTTGACAGATTTAGAATCTGGTCTCTGTCAAAACCACTTGGCTGTCCTGTCCGTGTCTCCAGATCTCAAAGGAAAGGCAGCCTGCCCTTGCTGAACAGTTACACTGCCCCTGGTATATGATAAGATCATGGCAAATGATGAAGGGGACGTTAGCTGTGAAACAGGAACCAGTGGTTTCCCTAGAGATTGGTTACAACATTCTGAGATCAGTGAAACGAGCTTGAGTTTAGCTGTCCGTGGTCCCTGCTTGACCCTAGTATGTGCACTTTCTGAGGTACATACACATGGCCAGCTTGGCTGTGAGCCCATATGGGGCCCTAGGAGTCACATTCTGGGAAGCTTAATCTGGTAGGTTGAGCATGCAACTCCAGTTGCTGATTGATACTTGGAAGTGGTGACAAGTCCCTAACTCGTCCAGTGCTCAGTGACCACTGCTGTGCTGGCCACCTCTGCCAGCCCTGGAGCCATGGCCAGGATTCTGCCCAGGAGGCATTTGGGGGAGTGGTTGTGGCATGCTGTTGAGAGAGTGTGCCAGCTTCTGTTGGGTGACAGGCTGACATTCTAATGTCCCCTTCTACGCCCTGTTTTGTTTGGATGAACAGGTTTCTTTCACTACATGGGCTTTTTCATCATGCTTTCTGACCTTTTTCCTTTTCCCCTGGATTTGGGCTCCATGCTCTGGCACCTCTACTCCTAATTAACTTGGGCTTAACCCTTGTAGGGTCTGCAGTCAGGGGCGCCATTGGGAGACCAGGGAGAGGAATGCAGGTGCTGGGGTAGCTGTCCTGGCCAGGGGTGGATGGCCAGAAGCAGGCTGGGAGGTGCAGGGGAGACGACGGCTTGGGGGCAGGAGTCCTGGGTTCTGGCCCCAGCCCCTACTGGGCCATTTGGGCAGAAGCCTTGCCCTGCCCTGGCCTCAATGTTGGGCACTTGATTGCTCTTCCTGTTTTAATCATCTAGTAACTCAGATGCCAGCTGTGCTTCACAGGGAGGAGGACCTTGAGGTTGATGCCTTTACTCTGAGCGTATTGACTTGGGAAGCCTAATGTTGCTAACTCTGCACAGAGCTGAGTTGATGAATGAGGTGAACTCAGCCTGTCAGAGTATGTGAAATGTTCTGTTCCAAATTGGAGGGGTCTTACCAATTCCAGCAGAATATTGGGAACAGGTTAAGTGTACTGTTTAGTCCTGAGAGCACCTGTCTTTAAGACTGGATACTAGGATCTGTGGGTGGGCTTCAGTATGTGCATGAACCTTTACAGGGACCAACTCTCAAAGGAATCCACAGCCCTCAAAGAATTAGGAAACATAAAAGATGCTCTAACATACTTTGATTTCCCCCCAAATTAACCTTTATCTTTGGCATTGCATACAAAAAAAAGTGCCATCTTTGATACTTGCTAGATAATGCTGGAGTGATTTCCAGAAGGGGTTGAACAAGTTTATGCTCCCACTGGTCTCTAGGGTTCTCATTCCACTGATGTCACAGCTGTCTGGCAATGTCTCTCTGTGCTTTCCATCTGGTTTTCCTGATTACTGATGCTTATTGGTGCTTCTCCCCTTTTGTGAAGTGCCTGTTTGAAGCCTTTTTCTAAAAAGCTCATTTTTCCATTTGGATTTCTGGTTTTCTTCCTGATTGTTTATATAATTGTTTATAAGTTCTAAATATGAGTCTGCCATTAATTTTATGTTTCATATCTTCTCCTACTTTGAGGTTTGTCTTCGTTCTCATTTCTGGTGTTTGTTGTTATACAGAACTTCTTAATTTTACTATAGTTGAATTTATCACTTCTTTGACAGAATCTTTCCCTATTTCCTATTGTAAACATATTCTCCTATATTCTAAATGTTTTATAGTTTTGCCTCCCACGTTTAGATCTAGAATCCGCGTGAATGAGCTTTTGGGTGTGGTTTGAGATTTTACCCCCTAGTATAATTTTCCCTATAGAGGTTTTGCAAATCTTTTGTTAGATTTATTCCTAGATACATGACATTTCAAGATGCTGTTAAAGTTGGTATTTTGTAATTTCATTTTCTTTGTTTCCCCCATTATAAGTCTGATAAAAAGGGATGGTTTATCTACTGATTTTCTTTTTTGTTTTTGATCTAGCAACTCTCAAACTGTAAGTCCTTTGGATTTCTATGTACACAGTCATTGTGTCAGTGGGTGACCATTTTGGTCCTTTTTCCCTTCCTTTTTTGTTTCTTGCCTTAGTGCATTGGCTACACCTTTCTTACCAAACTGAATAGAAGTGGTGAAAGTCAGTGTTTCGGTTTGTTCAAGTGGCCAGAATGCAGTATACCAGAAATGGTCTGGCTTTTAACAATGGGGATTTATTAAGTTACAAATTCACAGTTCTGAGGCCATGAAAATGTCCCAATTAAGGCATCAAGAGGAGGATACCTTCCTCCGAAGAAAGGCTGCTGGCATCCGGACTCCTGTGTCACGTGGGAAGGGACGTGGCCGACAAGTGCTGGTCCTCTCTCGTTGCTTTCAGCCTCTGATGCCAGTGGCTTTCTCTCTGAGCAGCTGTGGGTCCTCATTAGCATACGCAGGGCATTCCTCTCTGAACTCTTTCCCAAGGTCTCTGCCTTTTATCCTCTCCTAAAGGATTAAGACCTACCTTAAATGGGTGAAGTAACATCCTGATTGAAACAACCTAATCAGAAAGTCCCACCCACGATAGGTTTGCACCCACAAGAATGGATTAAAAGAACATGGCCTTTTCTGGGGTATGTAACAGCTCCAAACCAGCACAGTCAGACGCTCAAATCCGAGAGAAACCTTTCAGGGTTTCACCGTTAAATACTTGCTGTAGGTATTTTTGTTTGTTTATACCCTTTTTTCACATCAGAGAAATTCCTCTCTGTTCCTTCTTTAGCTACAGGTTTTTATGTGAATCATTGTTGAGTTTTAATAAATTCATCTCCAACAGAATGAACTATTCACATAGTTGAAGTGGAGAATTACATTGTTTCTAGCATTAAACTAATTATGGTTGTGACATATTAGCTTTTTTTAATATATTGCTAGATTCAGTTTGCCTATTTTACATATGTTTTTGCATCCATGTTTATGAGGGAGATGGGCCTGTTATTCTTCTTTCGTACACATTCCTTAAAAGGTGTTGTTATCAGAGTATTAATAGCCTTATAAAGTGAGTTGGGGAGTGTATCCTCTTTTTCTGTCCTTGAGAAGATTTCTAAGATTGCAATTATTTCTTATTTGAATATTTGGTAGAATTCTACAGTGAAGGTATTTGGGCCTAGCATGTTAATCGGTTTTGGTAATTCATAATTTTATTTATTGTCATAATTTGTTCATAATGTCTTCTAATATTTTTGTGGAAGCTGTAGTGGTGTCTTTTTTTTTTTTTCCATCTGATATGGGTTGTGTTTTCTGTCTTTTTAGATTAATGTCACCAGAGTTTTATCGGCTTTATTAGATCTTTCAAAGAACCAACTTGTAGCTTTGTGGACCCTTATCTCTCATAAGTTTGTTTTCTGTTTCATTGATTATTTCCTTCCTTCTTTGAGTTTATTTTGCTGTTGGTTTTTTTTTCCCCTAACTTACTGATTTCCATTATTCTCTAAAAAATGCATTTAAGATTATATTTCCTTTAGCTGCATCCTACATGTTTTGGTATGTGGTATTTTACATTCAGTTTCAAACATTTATCAAATTCCTTGATGTCTTCTTTGACTCATGGGTTATTTAGAAATATTTCTTAACTTCTAAACATAGAGGTATCTTCTTATCTTTTTGTTACTGATTTCTTTCATTATTGCATTATGATCAGAAAGCACACTCTATTGGAGATGAATTCTTCAGAATTTGGTGAGCCTTGCCTCCAGGTCCCGCCGGCACAGGGTGGCTGGCCTTTGCTGTACTGACTTATTTCCCTGGGCTATGGTTTTCCTTTTAGGTAATTCCTTATTGTGTTGTCCCTTTGTTAATTAAAAACATACATATATTTTATCTTGCTTTTGGTTGTTTTCGGTGAGAAAATTGATCCAAGCGACTAGCCTGCTGTTTATGTTTTCTCTCCTTCTGCTTCCTGAGGTGGTTGGGTAGATTGAAGCCCATTTTTCAGCCTATTTTTCTTAAGCATCACGCTTTGCCAGTCTCGGCTGTGACTAGAAGCGGTGCAGTGATAGAAGGAAACGGGGTGGGTTATTACAGATGTTATTAGCTTGGGCTACTCTTCTTCATTGGATTCCACAAGATTGTGTTTTTTTCAAGTCAGGTTGATTTTCCTGGGGTCTTTCCTGGTCTTTTCTGTGGCATACTGGTGAAGCATGCTGTTTGTGTTTAGAATCTGTGTCCTGCCTGCTAGGGCGTTTGTGAGACTATATTGTACTCAGTTGAGGCCCCGTGCAGGAGGGACAGAGTCCCATTCCTGTCTGTGTGGCTGTTGTCAGTGCATGCGGGGATGAGTGAGTGGTGGAATTGCATGGGGAAAGCACAGCCTCATGCCCCGGAGCCAGGGCAGCAGCTGCAGGCAGTCACCGATGAACACGGACATCAGCGCCAGGCTTCCCAGAGTCCGCGTGGGCTTGGAGGTTGGAAATGGCTGTTTTGTCCACGTAGAGCTAGAAGAACTGCAGTGCCAGGGTCCATCCACGTGTACAGGGACTCCGAGGTCCCCGCTGCTTGGTCTGGTGAGTTGTGTGCCCCAACACACAGCCATAGCAGGTATCCAGAACGCCAGGTATTCTGAGGCTCACCTGTGCTTCACAAGCAGGAAGGGGCCTGAGGTAACCGAGCTTGAGTCATTGTGCCCAGAGCAGGCACCAGCGCGCACCCACTGCAGGGGTACGTTCTCCAGACACCAGTGAGAACGCTCAGGCCCCGGGGGTGGGGTGGTGGGCACCAGGCCATTACCCTCCATAGCAGCCCAAAAGAGGCCAGACTGAAGGTGGAGGAGAAGGTCGGAACGTCTGGCCTTGGGTCAGCTTACTACAGTACTAACCAAGCCCAGAGGACTGCATGGTTTTTGTGGTGATTTTGGTTTTATACTTTTGAAGTCCTTTCAGCTGGAGCAGAGGCCCCATTGCTCTGCTGTACCATGAAGCCCTGATACTCGCCCCTGCCTCCATCTCCCATGCTAGGCAAGCCCCTGTTACTTGCAGGGCTGCAGTCTTGAGGAAGGGACATTTCCCTTACAGACAGCTCGTGGGTGGAAAGAGCGCCAGCTATGGAGATGCTGTTACAAGGGGATATAGGAAGGCACAGGGAACTGAGCCAGGAGGTCCAGGCCATGGTGCATCCTTTGAATGCCCTGTAGGACGACCCAGTGCATCGCCTCCCTGGGAGGCTCAGTGTTTGGGCCTGACCCTGCTTTTGGTGTGGCCAGAGATGAGCTGGCACTGCCTGAGGAGAGCCTATGAAGACCCATTCCACACCTTCCAGGTAGCCAGACTTAATCAGTGGTCCATCTTGGCAAAGGACAGTAGGGAGGGGGTGGCTCCGGAACTTGCTTCACAGAATTTGCTTCTGTGTCTGGCCACACCTAGGGTTTCCCCAGGGGCCAGCATTACTGCCATAGCCCCATGTTGCAGTTTGCTAAAGCTACTGGAGTGCAAAATGCCATAAATGGATTGGCTTTTACATTGGGGGTTTAGCAGTTCACAAATCGACAGTTCTGAGGCCATGAAAATGTCCCAATTAAGGCATCAATAGGACGGTACCTTCTCTGAAGAAAGGCCAATGGCATCTGGGGTTCCTCTGGTACGTGGGAAGTCTGCTGGGCCCCTCCCAGGGTTAGCTTCTGGTTTCTTTTGCTTTCTCCAAAATGTCTCTGCCTTTTATCCTCTCATAGAGGATGCCAGTAAACTAACTAAGACCCACCTTGAAGGGGCAAGGCAGCATGGCAATAATCTATAATCAAAAGGTTGTACCCACAGATTGAGAATATCTGCTTGACCAAAAAGGGATGCAAAATGAAACAAAATTAAGTTTCAGTGGCTGAGAGATTTCAAATAGAGTCGAGAGGTCACTGGTGGATAACACCTCTTAGGTTTTAGTGTATTGGAATAGCTAGAAGTAAATACCTGAAACTATTAAACTCCAACTCAGTAGTCTGTACTCTTGAAGATGATTGTATAACAATGTAGCTTTCATGGGGTGACAGTGTGATTGTGAAAACCTTGTGGATCACACCCCCTTTATCCAGTATATGGATGGATGAGTAGAAAAATGGGGACAAAAACTAAATGAAAAATAGGGTGGGATGGGGGAGAGATTTGGGTGTTCTTTTTTTACTTTTATTTTTTATTCTTATTCTTTCTGATGTAAGGAAAATGTTCAGAAATAGATTGTGGTGATAAATGCATAACTATATGATGGTACTGTGAACAGTTGATTATACACCATGGATGATTGTATGTATGTGAATATATTTCAATCAAACTGAATTTAATTAAAAAAAAAAAAGGTACCACCCACAATAGGTCTGTCCCCACAAGAGTGGATTAAAATAGAACACAGTCTTTTATGGGGTACATAACAGATTCAAACCAGCATACCCTCCTTTTTTTGGGCTCCTGTTTTCTAGACTTTATGTGGACAGTGCTTTTGTGTCCCAAGCTTTTCAAATGCATTCTTCATGATGCGGTTGACTCAGGTGTCCCCAGCTCCATGGCCACACTGTTTGGCCACCTCTGTGGGCAAGCAGGGGCACCCTGAGTAGCTCCATGTGTGAGGATTGTGTTCCCTTTGTACTCACTGTTGTGGGGAGGTGGGGTCAAGCTCCTGGTGCTCAGGCAGAAATGGATTTTGAGGTCTGGAAGAAGCTGTTCACAGAGCACTGCAGAGCTGGGAGAGCAGGCTCGGGTGGACCCCTAGGAGTGACCCCCAGGACATTTCGGATTCGGCATCAGCCCACCACTGCGGCCCACCTCTGACCCAGGCAGCAGGTCGGCAGGCGGGGGTCTGAGTTTGAGTAAACACGACTATGGCTGCTCTCTAGGGCTAAGGAGCCTGGGCTTGGAGCGGCGCTGTGTCCACTAGAATTCCCTCTGGACTCCCATGGCTGCGTTGACCAGCAGCAGCCACCAAAGCTGCTGGAAGTGACTTCCCACTCCTGCCCTCCAAATGGCATGAATGTGTCTAACTGAGGGGGTTATTTCAGGGCTGAAGCCCTGCTGTGGTGAAGTCAGAATAGGGGAGAGACCGTCCCACCTCTACGAGGCCGGGTGGCCACGGGAGTAGTCGCCATGCCTGCTGCCGCCCTTGGGCCAGCAAGGCTGCCTGTAGCTCCCCAGCGGCAGCCGCGGGAGAGCCTCCTGAAGGACAAGAGTTGTTTCTGTGGTACCTTAGGCATCTTCAGGTGGTGACAGGAGAGGAAGTTATGAGCTGGTTTGAAACTGTTGCATAAACGTGAGTTCTGAGCAGTCGGGGGAGGGGTCCGTCACATTCTCGTTAATCTTTTGGCCTCGGGTGTACATAGTTCATTTGATCACAATCCTTGGTTCTTGTCACTCTCGTTCTTGGTCCATGAATGGCCTGGTTTAGTTTACTTATTCAGGCAGTTTTTAATAATACAGTTAAGACTGCAAACCTGCTTCTTCAAATAAATAGAGGCCCCACCCTTGGCAGTTGCTTTGTGGAATGTCCTTTCTGTGGGGATGTCAGCCCAGGGAGGGCATAGGAGTAGCTGCAAGTATGGAGCAGCTGTGAGTACTGAGCACCACACCCTGACCCAGTCTCATTTAATCCTCACATCCCCGGGAGGGGGGGGGCATTGTTGCCCATTTACCCAGAAGAGGAAGCCGAAGGTCTGCGAGGGTAAATCGCAGCCCTAGGTCACGCTGCCGGTCCACAGCGAGGCTGACTGACCACAGGAGCAGGCAGATCTGCCCCTGCCAGGATTGGGGCAGGGCCTGGGGGCTCCCCAAGCAAGGGTCCCGTGGAGGGGATCCCTCATTTGAAGCAGGGAATGTCTCAGTTTTGTCATTTAAGAGTGTTGTAAGATTTGAATATTTTATGTCAAACTGATGCTTCTTTCTCTTGTTTTTCTCCCTCTCTTTAAAAGATTGTTGATGGTGAGTAGCTTCATCTTGTTTTTCTGCTGGTTTGAATAGAGGACTGGCTGTGCATGAGGGCTGCAGCTCTGGGAGGCCCGAGCAGGCAGGAGCTCTTGGCCACGCTGTGGTTAGGCCTTCGCCTTCGGTCCTCTCCCAGCTGCCAAGGAAAATTCCTCCCTGGAGCTGAACTACAGTTTTGCCCCAAGCAGACGGGTTTGGAGAAAGCGGATCACCTTAGAAGGGGCCACAGCTCAGGCCCCTGCTCCTGGCGGGAAGGAAGGGGGGGCCTCCAGGGGGTTGGGCAGGACCTTCTGGCCTGTTGCAGGGCAGGGCAGCAGTTCCTCAGTGTGGGCCTCTCCCAGGCAGGGGAGGGGCTTAAAAGGGGCCCCAGGCTCCTCGGTATGGGTGGGGAGGCTTCAGCCCTGAAAATGTGGCTCGAACCTTAGACAGGAGGCGGCCACGGAGGGATGGGAGGCGGCTCTGCCAGGACCGTGCTGACAGCTGCGTGGTGAGCAGCGATGACGAGGAGCTGTCCCGGGACAGGGATGTCTACGTGACCACCCACACTTCCAGGAGCGCCAGGGAGGAGGGGGCCACCAGACTCAGGTACACATGGGCCACTGCTCTGCCCACTGCTGCCACGATGGGGACCATGGGGGCCCTCTCACCAGCTGGAGTGAGGGGTGGACTAGAAATGTCTTAACTGTGAGCAGTCGTGTGAGCCCCTGGGTTAGGCAGGGCAGGCATTTGCCCAGCAGTTGGGTACAGTTGGCGCTGGATCCAGAGCTGGGTTCAGCTCTTCCCACAGTGACCAGGTTGTGCCCAGTCCTGCCAGGATGAACAATCCCTGGCTGCTGGTGTTCCTGCCACCTTCTGATGTGAAGAACGGTTTTGGGGGGGCCCAGGCTTCTGGGGGACTCTGGAACTACTCCAGACATCCCCTGAGGTTGTGGGTAGTGGGTTGGCTGGTGTACGCTGTGGGAACCAGGTGCCACTTGGGTTGTCAGCACCTTTTGTTTTGTCCCCTCTGCTCCCTCCTCCCCTTTTGCGGCAGTTGGCTGCCTGCAGGTCTCCTGGGTACTGTGCTAAGGCAGGGGCAGAGGAAACCAGGGAAGGAACACGCAGAAGGCTTGGGCGGTGGTGTGGGCTGCTTGGCTGCTTCTGTGAAGTAGGTTATATCATGTAATTGGACACTTAGAGTTTGCTGAGAAACTGATTTGAAACCCTGTGGTTTTAGACCTTCTGGTACTGTCAGTTGTCCGATCTGCATGGATGGGTACTCGGAGGTAAGCATACATAGCTGTATCTTCCCCTTTTGATTTCCAAAATGCTCCATTTTAAAGAGTAGATCAAACAGGCTGCTGTCGTGAGTTAGGTGGGATTTGGCGCACCTCCTTCCAGCCATCCCGGGCCGGCGCATGGCCTGCTGCGGTGCTGTGTCTGAGCCTCGGAGGGGTGTGCTCCTTTCTCCTGGGTCCCTTCCACTTCTGCCCATGCAAACCCCTGGGCCTTGTATGTTCCCCATCCTGGCCCTTAGCAGAAGCTGCTTGTTGTTCCTGAGGCCCCCCGAACCCTGTCCAGTTGTTGCTGCTGGGAGACTGGCTCCAGCCTCCCGCCCTCGGGTCCCAGAGGCCACCACCTGCCCGGTAGGACAGTAGTAGCAGGCGTCATCTGGGCTCAGCCCCAGCTTCCTCCTCTCTTCTCGGGTAATCTCAGGGGCGCTGGGGCAGGCACTGTCCCGGCACTGCTGCTGCTCCAGGGCATGGGTGAGCCTAAGGGCTGATCCCTTCTCAATTTTTTCTAGATTGTGCAGAATGGGCGTCTCATCGTTTCCACAGAATGTGGCCATGTCTTCTGTAGCCAGTGCCTCCGTGATTCTCTTAAGAATGCCAATACTTGCCCAACTTGTAGGAAAAAGATCAACCACAAACGCTACCACCCCATTTATATATGAACCGTACCGAGCTGCTCAGGATAGACAATGGACGGACAGACAGCATGGCTGCGTTCTCCCCACAGTCTTATCCAGGATCTGTGGGTATCTGCCTCCAATTTCCTGAGCTCAAAAAGACTATTACAAAACCCACGTATGATATGTAAACTGCCCTTTTGTTCCCAGTCCCCTCTCAATCTTTTTGTTGTCCCCTGTTTGATGCTGTGGGGCTGGTCCGAGCCCTCTTCCTAGGCCAGCTCTGCGTCTTCGCTCCTCTGAGCGGTCTGGTTCCAAGGCAGGGAAAAGGGGGTTTGCCCCTCTGGCCACCCTTCCACCCTGTGAACTCAGGTTCTCTCCTTGGGACCTCCTAGCTTGTGGGCTGGCCTGAGAGCTCCCAAGCACACTGGAATTGAGACTTGTGGGTTCAGCCTCTTTCCGGAACCTCTGTGTTTGCCAAGAAGTTTTCCTGTAAAACAGCTTCCTCCCGGCCCTGGCCACTGAGTGAGCAGTTCCGCCCCAGCGTTCCTGGGCCGCCCTGTTTCACCGCGGGAGTCTGCCAGTCAACCAGTTTGCTCGCCACACTGTGACCAAGCCTGACAGCATCCCCCCGGCCCAAAGATTCCAGCTGCAGAAGCAGCCCCAGGCCCGGTCCCCGGAGAGCCCGGTCACCACAGTTCCACCCGCACCACAGTGTTGACGTGCAGTGCCCTCTGCAGCCCTCTGCAGGGAATCCCCATTTCTTCATGAATGAAAATGTGCAATAAAGCCCGCTCTTCCTTCCTTTTCAGCAGCGCAGAGGTGTAGCACTGTCAGCGTCCCCTCAGAGGCCTGGTGTGGCCTGTGGAGCAGGGCCGTGCCTGCCCACCTGCTCACCAGCTGTTCTCAGGAACCTTACCTGTGCCCCAGAGGCCTTCCCTGGGCCCTGGCTCTCAAGGACGCAGGGTGGGCGGCCATCCCATTTTGGCCACGTGGCCTCTGCACCTCAGTTCCCATGCCTGAAGTCTGTTCCCCCAGCTGAGGGTCCTGGGAGGTGGTGGCAGTAACGGTGGCCTTATCAGCCGCTGCCCCCTCTGTCAAGGACTTTGCCCCACCTGACTAGCTGGGCTGCTGCCTGGCTTTCTCCTCTATCCCAACCAATGAAGATTTGTTGCAGAAGTTTCTCTCCTGGCTATTTGGGCTCTGATCCTTGGGGCTTGGCCTGCTTCATAGATTTGAGTTGGCAAAGCATGGTGGCAACTCCTCCCCAAGGAGCCTGGGTAAGACCGTGTGCTCTACTCCACCAACATGTATCTGCTCAGCCACTGGAAGGGGCCAGGCGGCCCGAGCTGCCCTGCCAGCCCCTGGGAGGGTAGGCCGCCAGGGAGGGGCCTTGCCGGCCCAGCCTGCCTCCACCTCCGCCCCCTCCGGCCTCAGAGCTTCAAGCTGCCCAGTGGCCTTTTCACGTGGGACATCTCCGAGGTGGGAAAGGGGCCACTCTGGCTTTGCTAGCAATAACTGACCTTCAGTGCACCCTTCTTGAGGAGCAGGGACCCAGCACAGAATTCACTTTAAACGGGGCTGAAGGAGTGTCCCTCCTTGATGTGAAAAGAGTAATTTTATTCTTCATTCTGACTTTTTACCTGTTTGGCTCACTTGCAGTTAGTTTGAATAAAAGTAATAATTTTCTACTTAAGAGTTGAGGATGGAAGGAGCATCTTCGCTTTCATCCCGGTGATGTGTTCGGAGTGGCACCCTCAGAACGCGGTGGGCGTTACGTTCCCTCTGCACCTCATGTTTCAATAATACCCAGATTTCAGGTGCCAACCAGTCAACTAATATTAATTTGATGACACCCATTTCCAAATGTCTTTAGTTTTTATGTTTAAAGTCTACGTAAGTGGTTGATCATAAAAGTTGTATTATTTTACCCTAGATTAAATCGGGAAGAAATGTATGTTTAGTTTCTGCTTATTCAGAAAGTTTGTTATGGAAGAATCCCTTTCCCTTCTCAGTGTACATAGTTCAAATCTTCATTTGTTACGTTTAAACAAAATCCATGTATGTCAGTCTGTTTTGGAGCCCTCTGCTAGTGTTAAAGATGAAAATAAAACCATTAATTTGAACCACATGTATTTTCCATGCATGCATTTGATCTGAACTGGTTTCTGCCCTTTGCCTGGGTGTGCAGTTCTCACCCACCTCGTGTTTGAGTGTATTTTGCCTCGGGGGTGGGGGTGGGGGTGGGGATTCCACCAGTAGGTAAGAGGCCATTCTTGGCACAGGACCCCCAAGTGCAGGCTCTGGAATCCCTGGGAGAGCCGAACTGCTCCTCAGCCCTGACAGGCTGGTGCCCGAGGGCAGCCCAGGAGATGAACTTGGAGAACTGAACGACTTGGACTCCGCTGCTCCAGGAACCTGGCAGTCTCGTGCACTGGGCCTTCCTGGCCCCACAGACCTGGGTGGGAGTCAGCTCCTGGAGTGCAGGGGTGAGGCAGCCAGATGCTGCCTCCTTTCCCACCTCCCCACCTGCCGCCACGGGCAATGCCAGGGAAGTCGAAAAGGGAAAATGGGCTTGGGTTTCCCAGCTTGACTCAGAAAAGAATGTGAAGGGTAGGTTATGGCTGAACTCACCTCCCACCTCTCTGCCCTTCACACCTATCCAGCCAGGTGTTGTCTTCCCAGGTAGAAGGGCTGCCATGTTGCACAGCTGGGGCTCAGGCCTGCTGCTGGTGGAGACCCTTACTGCAGGCTCACTGTGCTTGGTTAGCTCAGGGTGGAGTGAGAAACACAACTGCATTGCTGCAGTGTGGAGCAGGTATTTAGTGAGAGAGACAACCTCTCAGTCCCCCAGATCAGTGCGAAAGCAGGTACAGAGTTCCAGGAGAGCCTGGGACGAGAAGTTGATCCTGTCCAGGAGGGTTTCCCTGAGGAATAGACAGTTGCCATCCTGAAGATGCAGAAGTTCTCCAGGAAAAGAAGAAAGGAATTCTGAGCAGAGGCCCAGGCCAGTGGCCCAGGAAGGGTACCCTGAGAGACCTCCGTCTTGGTAGGGCCTGGTGGGGCCCCTGGCCTCTGAGGTGACTGAGGGAGTTGACTGGCACTTCCCTGGAGAGCTCCCAGAGCTTGGCGGGGCGGGAAGCCTGGTCGGGCAGCACAGAACGAGGCAACTGGCTGGGAATTGCCAGGGAGAGGAGGGACTGATGGAGGCCACGGAGCAGTGTCCACAGGCTGGCGCTGCGAGAAGAGGGAGCCCCGGTCTGCCTGGAGGGGATTGTTCATAGCGTTTTTATTTTTGAGACAATTAGAAATGGAGTCTTTCTTAACTGCACTTTGTTGTAATTGATTTTTTTGTTTGGTAACATCACATAAAATTTGCCATTTAAACCATTTTTAAAGTATATAATTCAATGGCATTGATTACTTTTATAGTGTACTACCATCCATTAACAGGATTTTTTCATCGCTCAATACAAAAGCACTACCCATTGAGCACCAACTTGCTGTTCCTCTCACCCCAGCCCCTGGTAACTACTACTCTACTTCCGGTGTTTTAAGTTGCTTACTCTAGAACTCTCATATGAGTAGAGTCATGCAAGATTTGTCCTTTTCTGTCCATTTTTCTTCATTTTACTTTTTTCTATTCATCTTTTTCTTGATTTTAAGTTCACTGCTTCCTTTTACAATGTCCAGTCTGCCATTGAGCCCATTTAGAGAATTTTTAAATTTCATTGGCTGAATTTTTCAGTTGTAGACTTTCCTGTTTTTTTCCCATGGTTTCCATTTCTCTGTTGAGAAGCTCTAACAGCTCAGTTTTAGGTACAATATTTTGGACGTGCTGTAGTAGCTTCCAAAACAACTATTGAATTGGCAGTAAGTGATTCAACTATTTTGAAACTCGGGAGTCGAGTGGAGCTCTGCAGCATCAGAGGAAGAGGCTGGGAATTGCTATAAATACCAGGGATTCTTCACCCCCCCCTGCAGTGGCCACCGTCCTGCTGCTCCCATCCTCCTGGCAGCCCGGGCTCCTGCGGCACTTGCTGGAAGACAGTCCTCCAAACGCCACGGATGTGTGGTCTGATCACAGGTCACTGCCTTTTTTTCCTTTTCATCATTTTTTTATTGTAGAATATAACATATATACGTGAAAGTGATAACTTTCCAAGTGCAATTTAACAGTTAACAAATGTCAAAGAGTGTTATGGGTTACAGTTTCACAGTCAGTTATTTCCTTATTGTGAAATTATTATATGCAAAAATAATATCTTTCAAAGTATGATTTAACAAGTAGTTATATAGGAAATTTCCAAAAATGTTATAAGTTACAGTTCCATTGTTCCAGTTATTTTCTACTGTGAAATATAATACATACACAAAAAGGTGAAAACTTCCAACTTAAAATTTAACAAGTAGCTATAGAACAAATTTCAAAGGATGCTTTGGGCTACAGTCCCACCATTTCAGTTCTAGCTATTCTAATAGCCTACCAACTAAAAAGAAAATTATAGAGATTCAGTATTCATTATCCTTCATAATTCCATTTTGTCTGTTGCTACCCCTCCCTCTAGTTTAGTCACTTTACCAAGATTCAGGGATGTCGAGGCACTGACCACCCTGACTTGTTCATGTTGAAAACGGGTGTCAGCATGGGAAAAGGGGCACATTTGATTGATGTTCTTGGAGAGGCTGTTGATTCTGGGTTTTGGGTCTTAGCTAGTGTATTAGTTAGGATTATCTAGGGAAACAGAACCAAGATATCTCAATCAGCTGTGGGGATGCACAAGTCCAAATTCCGTAGAGCAGGCAGCAGACTGGCAACTCCAAGGTGTTCGATGAACTCAGGAAACTGCTGGCTAGCCAAAGAAGTGGAGGTCCTCTCTCTCTCTCTTAAAAGTCTTCAACTGATTGGATTAAATCCAGCTGATTGAATTCTCTCATTGCGGAAAACACTCCCTTCGTTGATGTCATCGGTCACAGGTGCAGTCAGTTGGCTGATGATTTAATAAACCAGCCTTCCGGTTTATTAACCAGCCACAGATGTCCTTGCAGTAACAGCCCAGTGCTTGCTTGACCAGACACCTTGTCACCATTACCTGGCCAAGTTGACCTATGAACCTAAGCATCATAGCTGGCATAGAAGTTCTCTGGAGGATTTAAGGCTCTGAAGAATAAACTTAACTGAGTTTCTTAGTGAAACTTGTATAGAGTCTCAGATAGGGATCTGGGTATTCGTTAGGGTTTGGGGGACTACTGTTGACTTGGGCTTATCGTACTGTGGTCATTTGGCAAATTTAGCTGAAGCTTGCATAAGAGTAACCTCCAGGACAGCCTCTTGATATCTGAATTCTCTAAGCCACTGAAACCTTATTTTGTTGCCTTTCCCCCCTTTTAGTCAACAAGGCATTCTCAGCCACTTGATGCCAGGGTCAGGCTCATTCCCAAAATCTATGTCCATGTCACCAGGGAGACTTACTCAACTGGGGGGTCCTGTCCCACACTGGGGGGAGGGTGATGAGTTTATCTGCAGAATTGGGCTTAGAGAAAATCACTTTTGAGCACAAAAGAGGTTCTCTGGAGGTGACTCCTAGGCATAGTTACACATGGGCTTAGCCTCCCCTTTACAACCATAAGTTTCACCAGAGCAAGCCTCAAGATTCAGGGCTTGACTTATAAAGTAGGGGGTTCCTGAGTTCACATAGCATGTGTTATGTCCATGATAATCCGTGTCTCATGTTATCACTTAGTTGTGCAGTCCTCATCACTCTCCATTTTGAACAAATCTCATGACCCAAAAAACCTTGTAGCCCTTTTCAGTCCTTAATTATCTGTCCCTAGTGTTTGTGTGGTAACTAGTACGATATTTCTATTAATTGTAGCCCCCCTAGTATGCAATATGTAGATTTTTCCCATTACCTTCCTGTTGTCAACACTCTGTACTAGTGTCATATCTTAGAAGTGTATCATTCAAGCACCTATCATGCAAATGCCGATCTGTGGGATACATGCCTTTAAACAAACCCTTCAATCCTATTCGCCTTCAGTACAGCTCTGATACAATCCCATTAACAATCATCACCCCTATCCATTCCCATACCCTTGAATTTGCCATCAACATATCTGAACATACTAGATTATCATTCCCCCTCCACTAGCTTCTGTCTATCACTAGGACCTCAAAATTCAACATTATAAGACATTGATTTTACATTGTTCAAGGAGTTATAGTAACATACAATATCTCTCCTTTTGTGTCTGACTTACTCAGCATTATATCTTCAAGTTTCATCCATGTTCCCATGTTTCAAGACCTCATTCCATCTTACTGTATTCCATTGTATGTATATACCACATTTTGTTTATCCACTCATCTGTTGAAGGACACTTGGATTGTTTCCATCTCTTGGCCATTGTGAACAGTGCTGCTATGAACATCAGTGTACGAATGTCTGTGTCACTGCTTTCAGATCTTCTGGTATATA
>PVKY010002624.1:0-24768 GCA_004027775.1 Bradypus variegatus | reverse complement strand
CACTGCTCTGTCACCTGACCAATCTGACCATCTGTCACATGACCACCTAGCTGCAAGGGAAGCTAGGCGTTTGAATGAGTCTTTCCCCAGTCTGTCTAGAGGAAGGCAAGGAAGGAGCATGGAATGGATGCTGAGTGAGCTAACCTATAGTGTCTCTCACATTTGAGTTCAATAAAATTATCATCCTGAAAGGAATGAGGTGGCAGTCTCCTGACTCCTGACTCCCAAGGCATGGCTGGCGTGGCTGGTGTGGTTGATGATGAACATGCTTACGGTCCTAGAGCTTCAGTTTCAAGGAATGAAAGTAAAGATTTCAGAATCAGTTGGACACCTTTATTCAGTGCAAAGACCTGCGGTTTGGTGATTTCTCTTCTCTTCTTATGGGGTGAGGTGGGGCTAATTATTCTGGGAATGGCAGGAGAGATGGGCTTCGATCCCATCAGGGCTTGGGAAGTGTCCTACCTTTCAGATAGCAGACTTTTCCGGTATGGCGGGCTCACCCCTAGGACTGTGCTTGGTGGACAGGGTTGATAACCGCTGGAGACAGAATGTGAATCTGGGTGTAAGGGATAAGCGGGATACGCTTTGCAAACCATTCTCTGAAGTGTGGGTGGGAGCTAAAAGGTCACAGTAAATGACTGCAGGTTCTGTTGAGGAGGAAACACACAGGGACTATTTTCACCCTTCTGGAAATTGTGGTTAGAAAATTCAAGGAGATGGTCAAGATCCTAAAGCAGAGTTAGCAGAGAAGATCAAGCCCTGCTCAGAATGATGAGAATCCTTTCCAGAGCCCAGCTAGGAAACGCCAGCCCTTCCTAGGCCTTGGTCCCAACTGGTCTCTTGGGGTAAGGGAACTGCCTGGGGATTCCCCTTCGTTCAAGAGTTCTTTGAGTGACCTGCTCCTTAGCCCCTGCAGTAGGGGATTTCCCAGAATGTTCCCACACCCCCATAAAGCCGCCTTCTTGGCCACCCCCAAACTACTTGTGGTTCATTACAGTGGTGGCATCAGGTGACCCCACGGGTGAGAGTGAATTGTGAAACAGCATCTAAATTTGATGAGGTGGGAAAAGAGGGAAGATGAAACTGGAAAGCCAGCAGGGCTGAGACCTCACAGGAGGTAATTATCAAATATAACACTTAATCAGGTTTCAAAGGCAAGAGAGAATGGAGGGGATGGATTCTGAAGCTAGACTGCCTTGCTTCAAGTACTGATGCTGTGTGACCTTGAGCAAGTTACTTAACTTCTCTGTACCTCTGTTTCCTCTTCTGTAAAATGAGGATAATAACATTGTCTACCACATGGGGTTGTTGTGAAGATTAAATAAAATGATATTTATAGAGTACTTAAAAGTGATCAGCTCATAGTAAGTACTCAATAAATGTTAGTTATTAAGTCAAGCTAAACTTTTATCTTTAAATTTTGGTTTCTACTAATCTTCCCCATATAAACTGAGCCTCTTCCTCCGGACACCCATACATGCACCTTCCCATAAGATGGGATTAAGAGACTCTAGTTAGGTAATATACTCCAGTAGTCAATTTGAAATCTGAATTATTTGAGAGTTGGAGAGGGCTTGAGGATCTTCTAATCCTGTGGCTTTTAACCTTAGCTGCCAATTATAATTCCCTGGAGATCCTTTAACAACCCAATGCCTGGGCCACACTCCAGGCCAAGTTAGTCAGAACCTGTGAGGAGGGACCCAGACATCCACACTGTTGAAGCTCTCTAGGGCATTCCAATGTGTGGCCAAGGTTGAGAATCGTTTTGGTCCAGTCTTCCCGTTTTAAAGTGAGGCACCTGGGGCTCAGAGAGGGAGAGTGACTCACTGAGGGTCACCCAGCCCGGACCTGCACCAGGACACCTGACCCCAGGTATTGCTGGCCCTGAGTCGGCCTCTTTCCGAGTAGTGGGATCAGTGACCCCCTCCCACTCAGCTAACCACAAGGGTCCGTTAGCTAACTCAGGGTCCTTGCATTGTGTTTTAAGACTCGGTTTTCTCCTGAGAGACTACCAGGCAGCTGAGGTCTTAGCGATTTCTGGGGACCTTGAGCCACCCAACCCCAGTCTCTCGGGGGTGCAGTTGGTGGTGATATGAGAAGCATAGGACTGAGCATAGGAAGACCTCGACTCCAAGCCCTGACCCCCTACCTGGCTATGGGGCTTTGGATCAATGCAAGTCTCTCAAAGTGAATGCTTTATTCCTTTCTCCCAGCAGCTGCTGCCAGCAGCCTGTGCTCATTTGTGGGGGAAGGAGGAGGGGTTGCTGGGTAGGTTTGTCCCAGGGTCTCAGTTGGCCTCATTTTAATGGGGATGATGGAAACACTGGCCTTCTGTGCCCACCTCAGCATGTTATTATGAGGAGCCTGGCCAGACATGGACCTGAACACTAGAAAGCCAGCCACACAGATGCTCAAATGCTGGCTCAACCCCCTCGCCTCCACAAAGAAGGCCTGTGTAGTAGAAGCTGAAATTTACTTCCTAAACCTTCCTTTCCTCTTCTCCCTCACTGGGCTGTAGGTGACCAGCCCTCCCTGGGAACTTAGGAGTTGTGATCCTTGCGCCTCTGGATACACAGCTGCTCCCTGGCTGCTTTGCCAGTTGTCCCTCCAGCTGTGAGAGCCCTTTCCAGGGCATGGCAGCCCCGGAGGAGGGTCAGAAGTAGACTGAGCAATGGCAGGTGGGGATGGGAGGTGGGGGTGGGTACAAAGCCCCAGGTCAGCCACTTCCTCCCCGCAAGGGAAGTCAAACCCTTTCTCTTGTAAGTGTCTGGCTGGCTGCATGGCCTCCGGGCTGGCAGGGCTGGTTTCACTGGGGCCCGAGCTGTGTTGCTTCCCAAGGTAAAGACAAGTTTCCTGTCACAGGTGGTTTTCTGGTTAAAGGCGGCAGCGGTGACAAAACCCCTCCTAGAGCTCTGGGATCTGTAAGCCGGGGAGGGGAGGGGAGGTGAGAAAGCTAGAGAGAGAGCACAGCAGCAGCTTCGGGCGCAGGGAGGAAGGATCTGCTGTCACTTCCCGAAAGCTGGGCCTGCCCCTAGGCGGGGAGAAGGTCAGAGCGGTCCCCGCGGCCCGCCTACCCCGGCCCCTCCCTCCAGCCTTGGGGTTTGCCCAGGCTCTTCAGAGTACAGAGTTTACAGTAAATGTTGCCACGGGTGGAAACTCTCAGAGGGGGTGAGGAAAAGGCTAGAGGAAGGGGAGAGGACTCCCGGCCTCCAGTTCCCGTCTTACCAACACCCCCCAGTCTCATCCTGTTGCTTTATTGCACCTTTCGGTAAAGAGGGGATGCCCTCTCGCAGGGACGTGCCAGGAAACTGCCAGATGGTGAAGCAAATGGGCCGGCCACACCTTGCCGAAGAAGCCAGTCCCTCTGCCGCCACCATCACGGCTGTAGCTCTTGGGATCCCCCCGTTTTGGAGATGGGGGTTTCATTTGTACTGATGGAGGCACACTTGCTAGCTCAGAGCCACATTCAGGAAATGCCTGCCTGAGGCTGAGGCTGAGGAAGCTGGTATCTGCCCTTCACAAATAGATGGAAGGTGGCTACTGGGCCAGGCCACAGTCCTTGGCTGCTCTACCCCTTAAAAGAGAACCCCTCAGGGGTGCATGGGTTTGGGCGAATGACGCTGTAACTGACAAACCCCGTAAGCCTGCAGCTCATTCTCCTGATGGGTTTTTGGGGGCCAATTGTAAATGTCGAGAGTTATTTTACATCTTCTCACTGCCTACAGTATTTTTGAGTCAATTTCTAGTGCCAGCAGTTGACATCATCAGTCAATCAACAAACATCTGAGTTCAAAATATGTGCCAGGCATTGAGCACTTATACAAATAAATGCTCGAATAGTGAAAACAAACAATATCATTTTTATCTAAGTTTTTCAAACTTGTGTGATTATTAGTATGGCCTGGGCACTTATTAAAAATTCAGATTAGCAGACTTCACTCCCAATTCCAAATCCGTTGAATTCCAATCTCTAGGAGAAGGGCCTGAAACTATATTTTTAACAAACCCCAGATAAATTCCAAGGATATGGCAAGCTTGGGAAATCTGATCTAAAGCAAGTATTAGAAAAATAAGACCTAGACTCCAAATATTAGGTTGCTTTTCAAACTGAATTGTAATTTATTTGCAATTTAGTTGCCATTTGTCCTTCCTCTGTGGGCACCAATGATTAGCGAAGGTCTTTTTGAAACAGGGAACATGAGCTTTAAAATCACATTGGAAATGCACTTCCCCTGGACTTTCTGAAGGTGGAATTGTTATGCAGTAAATGCTAATTATCAGAGTGTAATTGTTGATGAATTAATGATGTGATCCCTAATCAGTGCTCCTCACCCTGAGTTTTTCTAATTAATTGTATCTAATGCTTCCCCCAAGCAATAGGAGAAAGGTGTTTCTGAAAAAGGAAAGCACGGCTTGGTCAGTAACACCCAGGAGACTGTAAATAGACTCTAGGGTAAGCAGGATGGAATGCTGGAGTGGATTTTAAAAAAAAATTTTATTTTGAAATAGTTTTGAACTTATAGGACAGTTGCAAAAATAATACAAAATCCATAGAGAGAGCCCCAATACACTCCCAACACAGATACCCAGGTCCACCAACTTTTAACATTTTGCCGCATTTGCCGTATCTATCCATCTATATCTCCATCCATCCACCTAACTATCTGTCCATCTATTTATCTATCTATTTTCTACACATTTGAGTGTAGATAGTATACATGATGCTCTTTGAAGATTTAATACTTCCATGTATATTTTCTAAGAACAAGGATAGCCACTTATGTAACCAAAACTGTGGGGTACCATTTAATATTTATAAAGGCTCTAAAATGTTTTAGAATCTGGGTGAAGGTAAAACAGTTAACCGTAGACTCCATTTGCAGAACTAAATGAAAATATTAGGAGCATATGGAGAACACACAGTATAACACAGAGTGGAAAGGAGTGAAATAACATAAGATGTTCTAACAAACTGCTATCCATTCTTTGGGCCCTGACCTGCCAACCAGTTTCCCTGAACATACACATGCCCCTCCCAATTCACGTACACACTCACAGAGACCCATGCCCACAAAGGGGCACACTCACATACAGACTGACACATGCATTCACACATACATGAGGTTGAACCATATGAAATTGCCATTTTACTAGTCAGCACAAATAGCAACTTTGTACAGTTCAACCTAATATCTATGCTTGCGCATGCACACACACCTGTGTGCTTACACAGATGCACCCATGCATGCACACAAATATATATGCACTTGTGCACATACTGACATGAGCAGAAAAATGTCCCCTTGGCTGAGCTAATCCTCCTGCCCCCTTCCCCTTGCTGCCTGCCCTGACATTAATCTCCAATGCCGACCCCTCCCCTCACAGGAGAGTGAAGACCTGGAGAAACAGAACGCAGCTCTGCGCAAGGAGATTAAGCAGCTCACAGAGGAGATGAAGTACTTCACGTCGGTGCTGAGCAGCCACGAGCCCCTGTGCTCGGTGCTGGCCACCAGCACGCCCCCGCCCCCCGAGGTGGTGTACAGCGCTCACGCCTTCCACCAGCCTCATGTCAGCTCTCCGCGCTTCCAGCCCTGAGCCTCCCAGCAGACGGGGAGTGCAGCACCCCCGCAGCCCCAGCTTTCCTCCGGAGGGGCCTTAGAAGGGGCGCACACAGACTGTGGCCAGGAGGCCGTTGTCCCTCAGAGCACTCTCTCCATCTGGAGACCCAGAGGCAAAGGTCTGGCAAGGACGGAACACAAGGACTATAGTGGCTGGAGGTGTGAGGCCTTCCCAGCCATGTGCAGCCCGTCCAGGGGTGCTGGACCCCGACATGGGGGGGTACCCAGCCCAGAGCAGGGGCAAGCATGACACCAAGACCCATGGTACTGAGGGAGGAGGGCAGGGAAGGGTTAGTTTTCTAAATAAACGTTTTAAAAGAAGCCAATTTGGTGGGGCAGTTTCCCTCTTTTGCTCTACTTGTCCCATGAAACCCTAAATTCTATGGGGTTGGGGCCTTCTTTGGTTCTTGGTCATGAGTATCCTTAAAGAACCATCTAGACTCTGCTAATGCCTCTTCTTTCCACGGTTTTTTAATCTACTTGGGAAAACTTTTGTTTTTTTTCCCCTTGCATCTTCAATCCTTCTAGGCATCTTCTTTACTTCCTTCCCCAGATGACTTCTCTGCAACCTCCCACGTTGCATTCCTCATTGCGGCATGCCTTCTGGATTGTAAGCAGGGGGTTCTCTAGACAAGGAGAAGGACCAGCGTAAAAGGCCACTAGGTGAAGTGTAAGTCAGGCCGCTACTCTCCTCTCCACTCATACAACTACACTTACCCACCACCTGTCTCTCTCCAGACAGTTGACCCTCCACGCCGTGTGCCAGGTGCTGTGCAGACTGGGCTAGTAACGGGCTGCCAGCAACTCACATTGAGGGCAGTGCTCTCCAGGGCCACATGTAGCATACGTAGTTCCGTGGGGACTTTGCTGCCAGTGGGTCCACATGTTCCCCTGAAGACTCCACCTCCCTTGAGAAGCACATGCCATTTTTCTTGTCTTCATCATGCCCTGCAGGCTGCCCTTTGAGCCCAGTTAGGGGGCAGCAGTGGCTCAAGGCAGCCCAGGATTATCTTCAGGACTTCAAATTCATCAGTTTGGGCTGAGCCTGTAACCAGTGTGCTCCGGTTCTGCCTGCTGTGACATCCCCCTGTTCCTCAGAGATCCTCAGACCCAGCGCTGGCTGCATGCCTCAGCCTCCTCATCTGACCTCTGCTGGAGAGGGGTGGCCACTGTGTCCCCAGAGGCACATGATCCCTGCTGAGCCAGATGGGGGCAAAAGCAACAGGCATTGCCTTGGGAGGGGTCTGAATCAGCCCGTCAGCAGCCACCCACAGTCTCATTCCTTTGTCCTTCAGAGGGTCTGCCACTGCCCACTGCCTCTCTGCTGGCTGCCATCTTGAAATGTGACCATGGGGAAGGGAGGGCCAGGCCAGTTTCCCTGCATTGTCACCACCTGCTCCCCCTGCCAGCCAACAGCTCTGGTTGATTGGAGACTCTGAACCTCTCTTCACCCAAGTCTCTCCTACCCTGCTGGGATTATGCCAGTATTGGACCTATCACAATTCTTAACCTCCAAGCAGGTCAGGTGGTATCCTGACCTCCCTGGGGCCTATTTATTAGAGGAGCCCAAGCCAAGAGCCATTGCAACTGCTGGGCCTCTCCCCGTTGAAGCTGCTGCCTGTGGATGCCCGAGATGTGGGAACGGGGCTAAGCCCAGGAACTCAGAGCTTGTAGGAGACTGAGCCTAGAACACCTTCCCCAAGCACCAGTATTTCTTACAAGGCAGAAACTGGCATTTGGTCTCAGTTTCCCAGCCGCTAAAACAAATACCATACAATGGGTTGGTTTCAACAATGGGAATTTATTGATTCACAGGGTTTTTGAGGCTAGGAGAAATCCAAAATTGAGGCGCCAGCAAGGCGATGCTTTCTTCCTGAAAACTGGCATTCTGGGGCAGGCTGCCAGTTATCCTTGGCCCTTGGCTTTTCTGTCACGTGGCAATGTACATGGTGGTTTCTCCTTTCTCTGCCGGGTTCCGTTGACTGCTGGCTTCTTTCTGCTCTCCAAGGCTCCTCTCTTTCTGTGTCCAATTTCCTTTGCCCATAAGGACCTTAGTCATGTTGGATGAAGGCCCACCCTCATTCAATTTAAGCCACCTTAACTAGTAACATCTTCAAAGGCCCGATTCACAAACGGGTTCACACCCGCAGGACCAGGGGTTGGGACCTGAACATCCCTGTGCTGGTGGACGTGATTCAATGTCCAACAGTCTCCCAACAAAGCGTGCTAACTGGTGCTCCTGTTCCAGTTCCTGGACTCTCGTGGACTGGGCTGTGTGATGGGCTGCAACCAGGAGGATGTCTCTCGTCTGTTGCCTTCAGGGCCTAGTTTATGGTAGCTGGTGCTGTCTTGCTCTTTCCCACCCCTCCGTTAACAGGACAGAGAAGCCATAATCATCCCTTCAGAGGCTGCATGCACTGAGTAGCATTTGTGTTTCTTTCACATTTCTTACATTCAGCACCTTGGCTCCTGCTTTCTCTGCAACTAACTCTGCCAGGGCCTGGCTCCTCAGGGGAGGGGGGCAGGCTTCCTTCCAGAGATTCTTCTCCCCACCCCTGATGTAGCGCTGTGATTTCCCCCAAGAAACCCCCGCAGATGACACATGACCGGTGCAGGGCATCTTCTGAATGATATTCAGGGGGCAGAACTGGAAACGCCGAGTTCACGTGCACTGTTCCTATCCCTGAGCAAGGACTTCTCTTCCCCTTTCATTCTCCACTTTCTAATGACCCAGGCAGTTCCACTTCTCCTTTCTGATCTGCCTGGTAGTGGCAACAGAGAGCTGAGCCCAGGGGAAGTGCCGATGGTGACTTCATCCCTGCGCAGGGAAATCTGTGAGGCAGCCATGAATAGAGACTTGAACTTCCAGAACTTTGACCTTGTTCCACCAGGAATTTTCCCTCAACCGGGCTGTCCCAGCCTCCTACCCAAGGCAGACATGGCTTCTCCAGGCCAGTCGTCCAGGAGACCCACACTCAAATCCCTCCAGGGCCCAGGCAGGCACTGTAAGTGCAAGAAGCTCACTGGAGGTAGGATAATTGGGAGTGGCGGAGAGAGTGGCAAACTGAGAAGTGTGTGCTTACCTGCCTAAAGAGGGCAGCTGCTCCTCAGATCTAATCCATGCTGCTATGTAGGGATTCAGGTCCAATTTGTTAAGAAAAGCTCAAACCAGAATTTCTACATGAAATCTCTCAATTTTTAAAACACTCTGAAGACCAAACAAAATTCGTTTGTAGATCAGATCTGCCCCTAACATTTTCAGGGCATGGGGCAAAAGTACAAAGGCTACATCTTATATATTTAAGCATTTAAATATCATAAATCAAACTTATAAACTGTTAAAGAAAATACATCCTCTTCTCTTACCTTGACAACTAATTATTCATAATGAGCTGGAAGACCAGATTTATCAATCAGAGTTCTCCAGAGAAACAGAACCAATGGATACGCATATACACACACACACACACACACACACACACACAGATTTATTTTAAGGAAGAGGTTCATGTAATTGCAAGCTGGCAAGTTTGAAATCCATAGGGCAGTTTAGCAGGCTGGAAACTCAGGTGAGAACTGATGTTGCAGTCTTGAAGAAGAAGTTTTTCTTCTCCTGGAATCCTCAATTTTTGTCCTTCAAGTTTTTAACTGATTGAATGAGACTCATCCACATAACTGAGGATAATCCCCTTTACTTAAAGTCATCTGATTGTGAATGTTAATCACATCAACCAAAATACTTTCATGACAACATCTAGGATAATGTTTGACCAACCACTGACACCATCGGCTAGCCAACTTGACATAAAATCAACCATCACACCAGGTTTGAATTTTAAATTCTTCGATTCTTCAGAATTTTGCATGAGACCAAGGTACCTCAGGGCAAAACAGCCCCCCACCTGCAGCAACCTCATGTTCATGCTGGTGGACACACCCGCCTGCAAAACCAGGCTCCACCTGTCCCTCTCCCCCACAGACAGACATCCCTTGGCTACCCCTCGGGCCCAGTGGTGCACCATCAGAAGCCTGGCACCCTTGGGAAGAAAGAACTGGGAGAGAGACCTGCAGTTCCTGGAGACCAGCTCAGGGCTATTTAGGCAGGAGATTCCGCTGTCCTGGATTCATGGAATGTGGTCTAAAAGGAGACAGAGAGTTCTGGGAAAACATCTCCCCCCCATCCTAAGGACTTCTTACCCCATGGGAAGGGGTATGGCTAGAGGAGGGCCAGGGCTAGTCCCTCTAACACGGGGAGCCCAGGGCAGGGACCTCTGAGGGTGGCGCCGCAGAAGTCTTCTAGTTTGTAACTGTGCTAGGTCAACAATGTCTCCTTCAAAAGCGTAGGTTATGGGAAGGCCAGAAGGCCCCAAGTAGCAAGAAAGAGCATGAGACAGCATCCTCATCTGTCACCTTGACTTGAGGGTTCCTGGGGATATTTGTTACCCCACCTGCTTCTGTGGTGTTTCTCTCTTATTAGCAATGTTATTCCCAGAGTTAGTGTCAGAACGAATTACGGGAAAACCAGAATTTCAGTCCTCAGATTGAGAAGTGTGGGTGGGGAGAGAAAGGGAGGCAAAGTCAATTCAAAGGTCACAGGGTTGCCACGCTGGACCAAAACTTACCAGCAGTGTTTATTAATACCTCCAGCCACTGCTGCAGTTGTGGTTGTGACTTTTGGGGGAAGGAGGTGAGATAGCTGGGCACCCCACTTAGTTTTGGGACTCACAGGCTGTCTCTACTCCTCTGCTCTTGCTTCCCTCTCCCCCACAGATTTCAGTGTCCCAAAGCTACTTAGGAGTTCCAAGGGGGCGAAAAGGCTGGTGAACCAAGACCAACACTAAGGTGGTAAATAATCTTTTATCTCTGTCTGAGGGGATCAGAATTTTAAGAGGCAGCTGGAGAGAATAATGCTTGGTCCAAAAGAATGAATTACTGACAGTAACTTTTTTTTAAGGCGATAGATATCAATTTAGTAAGCTTGGGCTTTGAAAGAACAGAACTACTATTCTTTGTCATTTTTGAGCTGTGTAATCTTGGGCAAGTTACTTAATTTTCTAATCTTCATTTTTTTTCTTTTTTTAAAATTATTTAATTAACTAATTAATTTTGATGGTTACATTTTAGGCTTTGCAGCAAGTGTGCAGATGAGATATTTAAAGGATGATGGGCTACTGCACTGGCCTGATGTGGGTCCCAGGGGAGTGGGGCATGGGAGTGCAAAGTTTCACAGGTGTTCCCTTGTTTTTCACTCACTCAGTATGTGGTTTGAGTTAATTTGATTCCAGGAGGTTAGAGTGAAAATCTGGTTCTGGTTTGAGCAATCTATTGGCAGGTAGAGGTAAGGAGTTTACTCTTAGCAGCATTCACAAAGGAAATTTGCATTGACAAATTCCATTGCTATCAGGAGGTTTGTCTGGCTTCTTCTGGAAGATTCCTGTAGAGAGATTGCTGAGCACATCACTGTGCCTAGAAACCAAGCTTTGGGGCAGCGACAGAGACGAATAATTGTCATCCCACAGCCATTCCCCTCCTTTTCTCGTCTAACAGAACCTCTTATTGTCTAGGAAGTACATTTCCCAGCCTCCCTTGCGGCTGGAGATGGCCATGTGACACAGTTCAGCCAATGAAATGCAAGCAGGAATTGCCTGGTGGGGCTAGGGGAAAGCTCTTTGACAGGTAGGGCTGTCTCAGCTGGCTCATGCCTTTCTCCTTTCTGCCTGTTAGGTGGATGTGGTGCTTAAGATGGGGCACCATATATACAAAGAAGGAAAAGAGATTCTGAGTTCCTGACAATGCTGCAGAAGTATAATATAACCTCTGGACAGACTTTCTCTGGACTTCTTTTAAGTGAAAGTGGAAATGTGCTTATTTGGTTACGCCACCGTGAGTTGGGTTTTCTGTTAAGTGATGTTCGACCTAATTCTGTCTAATGCAGAAACCAAGAGAACAAATCACCAAGCATGGAATTTAAACCATTTCCTTAGCTCAGCAGATCTCAACTAGGGGTGATTTTGCTCTGGAGAGGGCATTCAGCAATGTCAAAAGACACTGTTGGTTATCACAACTGGGGAGAGGGGCTGATGGCACTCAGCGAGTGGAGGTCGGGGATGCTACTTAATATCCCACAGAGCACAGGGCAGCCTCCCACAAAAAAAGAATTGCTACCCCTTCTGTCAGTAGCACTGAGGTTGAGAAAACCCTGCAGCTGATCCTAGTGCTTTTCAGAGCATTAAACCTTAAACTATATTGACATCCTTGTCCATCCCTCCTCTTTTGGAAATAAATCTTGTGTGCTGGCCAGGCTGGAAAACTCACACCCTTAATCTCATTTTGTACGTTCCTTTTGCTAAGCCTTTTCTCATGTACTGTCTCCTGTGCCTAAAACCCCTTTCTCATTTTTTTCAGTGATTCTTTAGGTAGGATCCAAAAATCTTCATTTTTAATGAGATTCACTGATGATATAAGTAGTATGAAGCGATTGTGACATAAGGGGCATGAGAAATACAACTTTATGGCACATTTATTTTTTGGGAATCTTACCTGTTTTTCAGACTCCAACTCAATTGCCATAGCACTTGCCTGGAATGCAGGATGGTTTTAGGTGCTACTTAGAAAAAATTTATTTACTGTAGTTGGCATATATTTATTTTAATAAGTTTAATGTGTTTTGAGGATTTATTATAGTGATATACTTGTTCCTTTACAAATGAATGTATTTTCATAAAAACGGAATTGATTTAAAGAAAAAAGTATGCTGAAAACTATAGTAGCTTAAGAAATACCACTTAGTTAATATACACAGTATGTAAATATTTGCTTTGTTTTCTATGTTGTTGCTTTTTAATGGGCATAGAAGAAAAGGAAGAAGGGGTTAAAAGAGAGATGAATAAAGCCTCCATGTTGGCCCAAACCAAGATCAGCTATGCTTTCCTTTTGTTTAAAAACACATATATTTAGATTTATAAAGTTTGGCAAATATAGGGTAAAAATAGGAGCAACCATGAAATTTTATGTTTGTTTTCTCTAGAGAATGTCACCACTCTTCAGGTTTGAAAAGTGAAAAGTCTCATATCTCATCTTGGGGCATTTTGAGATACTGACACTAAACTTTCCAAACCATCTGGCTACTGGCAGCCATAGACATGGGTTTCCCATTCCTAAAGATCTCCTCTTCGTATTTGTGCCATTGGAGCAAGGAAATTAGATTGAGAGTCAGATCATTTCAAGGTCACCCCTTCCCGTGACCACATCTTCTCTAATCAGAGTGAAGTCATCATTATTTGCATGAAATGCTTAACAACTACCTAATGGCATACCAAGCTGCACATTTGGGGTTTAAGAGTTATTCCAGGTGACTATGAAGATAAAGACCCAAAACCCTGGTAGGACCTGTGAGACCTTGCACCGTCTGCTCCAAGCTCATCTCACACCATGCTATACTTCTCCTCTGCACTGGACTTTGGTTCCCTCCTGAATTCTCTGTGCTCCCTCTCACCTCAGAGCCTTGCTCATGCTGTTCAGTCTTAATGGAACACTCTTTACCCCATACTCCTCTTCCATCCAGTTAACTCCTGCTTTTTCTTCAAATATCAGTTTAGGGAAGGTTTGCCTGATTCCCAGACTAGGTCAGATCCCCACTATCACACGGTTCCATAACACCACATACCCTTGGTTCATAGCTGCTAATGCAGGCTGAAATTTCACATTCATGGGTGATTATTTGGTTAGCATTTGTTGAATGAATGAATGAAGCATAGTTCTCACCATCTTGGAATGTATAATCCAGGACAAGCCTTATTCTGACAATGGACTACAGTAACAAAATAAACCCAACCAACACATGGTCAGTACTTGTCTATCAGATCCTTTAAGAGCAGGAATCAAGGGAAGGAACTCATTCCCATGGAGATGATAGAGATGGGGGCAGGAGCCCCAGGTGGGGTTGGAGGAGGTTGGGGAAGTGAGACATGTCTCCTGAGTCACACTGTCTTCTATATTTTAGTCTTCTATGCAGATGTCATCTATCAGACAGAGGCAAAGACCAGGATGAGAGTCAAAGGAGAATAGAGTCCTGAACAGGGCTCTGTGAGAGATAGATTTGCCTCTGTCCACTGTCATCAACTTCTGTGCTATTCCATGACAATGTTCAATGGAAGTTTGCTTGCCTGCCTGCTTGGCTCTCCAAACCCCAACCCCCTACACCTACACACAAACCCAGCCCACAAACCAATCCCCTGAACCAAAGAGGATAAGGACACATTCCCAAGGAGCTTGCCCAATTAGAGTGTTAAATATGACAACATTCATGCTGATTTCTCTTGAGAACATGTAAGAGATAGTGATAATGATGAAGCACCCACCCACATGGTGGACCATGCTGGTTTGAAGCTGTTATGTACCACTGAGAAGACCATGTTCTTTTTTTGTGTGTGTGTGAGGAATCCTAATGTAAACCACAATATTTATTAAGCTAAGCTATATATTCCCTACCCATAGTTATGCTGGGTCCCATTAAGCAAAATTTCTAACATAACATGTTCATACCTGAGTTGAATTTTATTGAACTTAAAAAATATGTACATTCACAGGGAAAGAGGTCTATAGCAGGATTTCTCAGCCTTGGCAATACTGACATTTCAGGTTGGATGATTCTTTGCTGTGGAGAGCTGTCCTGTGCACTGCAGGATGTTGAGCAGCATTCCTAGTTTCTATCCTTTAGACACTAGTAGCACCCCCCAGTTGTGACAACCAAAAATGCCTCCAGACCTTGCCAAATGTTCTCTGAGAACCAACATCACCTCCTGTACAGATTACTCATTTACAGTCAGCTATTTTTATATACTGCTACATTTTCAATGAAAATTAACATCTAACATTTTCATCTACTTAAAGTGATAGCTTTCTCTTCATTACAAATTCTGATATATAATAAAGTTGCAAATTTTGATGAAACCCTTGATAAATTAAAATATTTATAAGCTCTTTTCATCTTTAGTTATCTAATGTTCAATGAGATGTACCTGCCAGATACAGTCTGTGCTGGTTTGGATGTATTATGTCCCCCCAGATACCAAGTTTTTGATGCAATCTTGTGTGGGCAGATGTTATTAGTGTTGATTAGGTTGGAATCCTTTGATTGTTTCCATGGAGATGTGACTCAATCAACTGAGTGAAACATTGATTGGATAATTTTCATGGGGATATGGACCCTGCCCATTCAGGGTGGCTCTGAATTAAATCACTGGAGTCCTATAAAAAGGCTCACACAGGAGGTGCTGCAGAGATATTTTGGCAACGGCCTTTGAAAGCACGAGCTTGCTCCAGAGAAGCTAAGAGAGGACAAAACGCCCCAAAAGCAACATTTTGAAGAACACATAGGAGCTGGGAGAGGAGCTGAACACAACCTGGGTTCAACAGACACCAGCCACATGCCTATCCAGCTAACAGAGTTTTTCTGGACGCCACTGGCCATTCTTCAGTTAAGGTACCTGATTGTTGATGCCTTACTTTGGATACTTTACGGGCTTAAGGCTGCAACTGTGTAACCAAATAAACCCCCTTTCATAAAAGGCAATCCATTTCTGGTGGTTTGCATTCTGGCAGCATTAGCAAACTGGAACAGAGGCTTTCCCACATTTGTTGTGGGATTTGTTTCTCCATATGATTTACTTGACTTTTTCATCAACTGACTTGGGGATGAAAGGTGACAAAATTTTCTCCCCTGTATTAATTTTCTGATATACAAAGAGTGGTAACTTCCCATAGAAGGCTTTCCACATTCACGAAGTGTATTACCTATAGCAGGCTGGATCTGTTGCAGAGATATCAAAACATGAAATGATTCAACAGAGTCTTTATTTCTTTCTCATTCACAGAAAGTCCAAATGCTGATTTGGGGGTAGAGGTGAGATCTCTGCTATTCCCATTCAATTAATTCTGTCTTAAGTTATGGCTGTCATCTTCATCTACAGCTCCCAAGTCAACCTGAGTTTAATCTCCACTTCAGTTCAGCAAGAGATGTGAAGTCAGGGAGGACTATGTGAACGTGTTTTGCAGGCCATTCCTGGAAATAATGAACAACCACTTGTGCCCATTTCCACTGGTCAGAGTCCAAGTCACATGGGCCCACCCAAACAAAATGTAGACTGAGAAATGTAGGCTAACTGTGTGCCCACGAGAAAAAGAAAGTGGGCACTGGTGAGCACACAGCCAGTCTCTGTAATATGGGGTTTCTCCCCTATGTGAGTTCTCTGATGTTTGCTGAGATGTGACTTCTGGCAGAAGGTTTTCCCACACTCTTTGCATTCATAGGACTTTTCCCCTGTGCGAGTTCTCTGATGCACAATGAGGGGTGACTTCCCACAGAAGGTCTTCCCACATTCACCACATTCATAAGGCTTCTCCCCCGTGTGAGTTCTTTGATGTTTATTGAGGGGTGACTTCTCACAGAAGGTCTTCCCACATTCACTACATTCATAAAGCTTCTCCCCCGTGTGAGTTCTCTGATGCACAGTGAGCTTTGACTTCTGGTAGAAAGTCTTCCCACATTCACTACATTTGTAGGGTCTTTCTCCTGTGTGAGTTCTAAGGTGTACAGTGAGCTTCAGCTTCACACAGAAGGATTTTCCACACTCATTACATTTATAAGGTTTCTCTCTTGCATGAGTTCTGTGATGTACTGTTAGGGCTGGCCTATGGCTGAAAGATTTCCCACATTCCTGACATTCATAGGGCTTCTCTCCTGTGTGAGTTCTCTGGTGTGCAGTGAGGGCTGACTTCTGGTAGAAAGTTTTGCCACATTCATTGCATCCATAGGGTTTCTCCCCTGTATGGATTCTCTGATGAACGGTTAGGTCTGACTTATGGCAGAGGGATTTCTCACATTCATTACAGGCATAGGGTTTCTCCCCTGTATATGTTCTCCGATGTATCATAAGGGTTGATTTGCCAGTGAAGGCTTTCCCACATTTGATACATTTATACAGTTTCTCCCCTGTGTGTGCTTTTTGATGTTTAGTGAGGTTAGACTTTTTGCAGAAAAGTTTTCCCATATACATTACATTCAAAAGTTCTTTCTCCAGAATGAGTTCCCTGAAACTGAGTGAAATCATTCTCACTTTGATTACATTTATGGTGTTTTACCTCCAAATGAGCTCTATGAGGATTAAATAGTGTTGGTTTATCACAAGAAGTTTTCCTGTATTCCTTACATTTATACTGATTCTCTCCTACTTGTGTTCTTTCTTGCACAATGAGAGCTGACTCATCACAGCTTTTTCCATATTCATTAGATTTACTGGGTTTCTTTTCCTCATCACTTTTGCATGTAAAGAATATTGTCTCCTTGTTGAAAGCCTTTCCTTGTCCACTATATTCAAAAGTTTGAATATTCTGATGATAAATAAACTGTTCTTTCTGTCTGAGAGATTTCCCAAATAGATTAAGGTCATAAGGTTTCTCTCCAGCACACATCTGATCAGGGTTAATAGGGAGAAGCAAGTTCTTACACACATTAAAGGCTGTAGGTCTTATTCCTGAATAGTTTCCATTATTTATAATCAATTTTGAAATATGGTTTGAACTCATTCCACAGGTTACTTTTCTTAAAGGAGATAAGGTTGTGCTCAAATTAAATGTTTTTCCTAATTCAGCTTTCTCAGTTGTTGTTTTGTTGTTGGTGGTTACAACTTGCCAAAAATGTCTGCCTTGATTTTCCTGGCTCCTCTCAATCACGTCGTCCACTTTCTGGATATCTGGGAGGCTCTGGCTGGAGATTTCTTCTAATGTCCAGGGCTCTTGTCCTTGCTCCAACTTGAAGATCACCTCAGGTTTAGGAATGCATTGCCCCAGGGACAGCAGGCTGCTGTAGTTCTCCAGCATCACATCCCTGTACATAGTCCTCTGAGCAGGGTCCAGGAGCTCCCACTCCTCCTGGGTGAAGCCCACAGCCACGTCCTCAAAAGACATTGACCCCTGCGATTCATCCATTTTCTGCTGATCTTGGAAGCATGTAGGGAACTCTGATAGTACAGCTGGGAGAAAAGGTGAATGGAATGGAGAACTGGCCTGGCTTACAGATCCTAGATTCTCCTGCCAAAAACTCTCTACACATTAGCTGGAAAAGGAAAAAAAGTCTCCCTCTCTTGCAAAAGGTGGTCCAAACCTTCCAAAGTCAGGCAGTCCGTTATAGCTTCTAAACGCGGTAATATCATCTGAATTTGTTCACTCGACAGCAGAATCACTAACTGCTTGCAGCCATTCAAAGCTTCTGCCTCCTCTCTGAAGCTCCAGTGAGCGGCTTCAGGTCCAGGCTGTGTTCTTTCCGGTGGGATTCCTATTCCTGGGGCCTTCTCTTTCATACTTTACAACAGCTCTGGTACACCTGGAAGTGCACATCTGGCCTTCTAACTGCATGCCTTCTGCTGACAAGATGATCGCTGACAGCACAGCCCGAATTGACCCTGGCCCCTTCTCCCGCCAGTGGATCACACACGCACCTCAGGTCCCAGCCACCTGGGATCCACGCCCCCTGCTCCCATCTTGTGGTGGGCCTCACCCTGTCCCCTCCCACCCACTTGATGACCGCAGGGCTCCACTTCCACGACCACTGCACCCTGGAGGGGCACCGTGCCCACCCCCACATCCTGCCAGCACAGCGTTGGGAGCACGGCCGAAAACCATGTTCTTTTAATCCACTCCTGTGGGTGCAGACCCATTGTTGATGGGAACTTTTGATTAGGTTGCTTCAATTGACACATGACCCACCCCATTCAAGGTGAGTCTTAATCCTCTACTGGAGTCCTTTATGAAGATAAGAGACAGAAAAAGCCCAGAGAGCTTGGAGAGAGAAATACCCAAAGAAGTTTGGAGACAGCATAGAGAGAAACACCCAGAAAAAGCTAAGAGAAAAAACCCCCAGAGTTGCTGACAGAGCTGTTGAAATCAGAACCCAGGAGAGAATGACAAGCAGACATCGCATGTGCCTTTCCTTGTGACAGAGGTGTCACAGATGCAAGCAGCCTGTCTCCAGAGTCCAGGTATCACCCTATTGATGCCTTAATTGGGTCATTTTCATGACCTAAGAACCATAAATTGTAAGTTAGTAAATTATTGTAAAAGCCAATCCATTTCCGGTATATTGCACTCCAGCAGCTTTAGCAAACCAAAACATAGACAAAGCCACCAGTGGTGACTAATGGTGGGCAACCAGATGGCTGCATAAGCAGGCCATTCACTAATTCATGTGTGAGGGCAGAGACTGTCTCTGTCTTGATCATTACTGTGAACCCCAGCAGGTAGAAACTTGATATTTGTTGATTGAATGAATGAATGAATGAATGAACAAATGAATGAGGTGCTAGTTATATTTTCAAGGCACGACTATTTCAGGTTGAACATCTTGAGATTGGACTGTAACTATAGTTGCTGGTGGCTCCTTCAGAAGTTTGTATCCCATTGTTCATCTCCAGGGGGTGGGGAATAGGCTTTAGGAACCTGAATTCTGAGGAACCAGAGCTGACAGGGTGGATCTGGTGGCTTCCAGATCACTATACTACTTTTTTCTGGGCCTCACCCTGTGGGCTGAAGACAGGGCATCACTGAAGTGTGACTAGAACTGGGATGCATGTGATTAGAATGGTCGTTTTTTGCCACCGAAAATCCATTCCTCTTTCATTTGGTAAAAACACACCCATCTCCTTTCTGAGAATTGCCTCTTTTCCCATTGTGTGGAGCTGTGAATCAAGTTGCCTAGCCTTACCTGCACACGGTGCCATCAAGTGCCCCAGGCTGGGTCAATCAGACTGTCTCTCCTGGTAATTTGACTCGAGTAGAGCAAAGGAAAGACTCACAAGATGGTCGGAGGCCTTCAACTTCAGTTGTGAAGCTCTGACCAGAGAATGCCCACAGTGGAAACAGTCCTGGTTCCTGTCTTATTCTGAGCCTGTTTTCCAGCCTTCCTATGGATTCTGTGAGCCACACAATATCCTTGCAACAAATTCATCTCCTGCATAAGTCAGCCAGAGTAAGCTTCTAGCTCAAAACCAAAAAACTCAGGAGTGTTGAACCATACTGAACCATACTTGGGTTTTCCAGCTGGGAATGGGGGTGGGGGAACTGCAACCTGATTCTCTGGGACCAACAGAAAGAAACTACTTTCTGGGAGGGCTCTGGGATGCCCTGTGCTCCATCAGAAACTGGGCATTCAGCCAGAGCTGCACTAGCTTCTGGAGTGCCCGAACTGGATAAGATCTATTACTGCCTGGCAGACACTCCAGGTTCTAATTTGAAAATCATCATTGGGAGTTGCAACTTGGCCTCCAGACTACACTCCACCATCCCTTCAGTACATTCTGTGTGGAATCTAGCCAGCCCACTCAGGCAGCATTCAAAGTGCCGGCCATGCATGGGCCAAATAGAATAGAACTTGCAGCTGGAACAGGGTTGAGATGTCCCCCTGCCTTGCTCCCCCACCTGTCCCTGCAGGCGGGTAATAGATATTTGTAAATAAAAAGTGAAAATCTCATGGCAGAAGAAAGAAAATGAAGGAGTAGAAGGAGGGTCAGAAGCAGGGGTAGGAAGGGGAAATGTCAGGTGTGTTCCCAGGAAAAAATCACACCATGGGCCTTCTCCCTGCCTCCCATTCCTCTGCTCACCCCACTCCCATCTACACACTCTTATTAAATAAGTATTAGCACACTCCTGAAGGAGAAAGAAAGTGCAGAATAAGGTGATATGGAGAAAGGGGACTATGATGTTTAAGCTTCTCATGGGGGGTGGGGATGATAGCAGCTGCCATTTATCAAACATTTTCCACATTTTGTGCTCACAACAAATCTATTATTTTAGGAACTATTGTCATTCCCATTTTGCAGCTAAGGAAACAAACTCAAAAGAGGCCCAACGATTTGCCCAGGGTCACACAGCTAAGTGCAAAAATGGACTCAAACTCCCTTTTGCTGCCTCCAAAGCTGGAGCTATATGCCCAGCTTGAGTGCACTTAGGTGACCTTGACAAGTCCCAGGTTGCTGCCCATGTGGTATTGACAGCAGTCCCAAGTTGGTGCTGCCCTCTGGTGGCGAGGTAGAAAACTGTGGAGACCAGCCTCCTCACACAGTCCAGAGAGCCCTGGACAGTTTGAGTTCTACCTCTGGAGGCCAACCAGAAGCTGGGATGCAGAGAACTGAACTGACCTCTAGATAGTACCTCATTGGACTTCCTCCTTGCATAGCTCAGAGCATAGTTCCAAATTTACTTTACCAATGACCAGGTATGTAACTCTCTACAAATTGGGGGATCAACCTGATTTATTTATAGAACCTCTGAAGACATTTTACCATGTAAAGATTAGGGTTGACTCACAGAACCAAGATTCCTATGTCTGATGCAGTCCCACCCAATAGGCCTTCATTGAGCACTCATAGCTCCCTGGTAGCATATTAGGTAGCTTTCCTGGCATTATCTAACTTCATCCAAGGTCCAGAGAGATCAGCCAAGCATGCCCAAGTTCACAGGGGCAGGATTGAACCCCTATCCTTGGGCTCCAAGCCCACTACTTTTGCTGCTCCACCACTCTCTGCCCTGCCAGCCCCTCTTTCCCCCATCCGACTCACCCCCATGAAACCTTGTTTTTGTCAGCCTAGTCATCCAGATGTGATGACTCAAGAGTGGATGTGGGGCAGATTGACAGGGGGAGAAGGACCTTTGTCAGCACGTTGGCTTTCCTGACCTTTAAAGCGGCGGGGCGTTACATCAACCTGAAATGTGTGTCTGCAGAGTGATTTCAGTATCAACCGTAATATGGACATAATAAATGAGCAGATAAGCAGAAGCAATTCCCAGTCTCTGTGCTTGGACAGCTCTTTCTGGGTCTTCACTCCTACCACAAGTTCAAGGCCACACAAAACATGGAAACCAGAGGCTGAACTTTCCTTTTAGACCCAATTCTCAGAATCATGTTGAAAATGGAGAGAGAATCACCTCTTAGATGGCAGAAGGGTCTCACCAAATCTGGGCCTAATCTGCCCCAAATTAATCTAGTAACTTCTATGCTTAATCCTCAAAGATTGCCTCCAAAGCGCATGATTTTGTGTTAGGAAATCGACTTTATATTATGTATTGCATAAACTGGTTGCCCATAGTAACAAAACAAACATAATACTATTAGTCAGGTCTGCCCTTAATAGCATGTGAACAGTGAGGGAAGATAACAGGTGGCATGGACCAATGTAGGTTTTCTGATCTGAAATGTCTAGATTGTCCATCTAAACCAGTGATTTCTTAACTTTGAGGCTCATGGACTGCTTTGAAGATCTGTGGAAAACACGAGCCCACTCTTCCCCACATTGAATTTGATAATTATGACTCAGAGGTTCATTGGCCCCTAAAACCCTTTTGTAGACCCCAAGGTAAGAACTCTTCATCAGGTAATACAGCAACCTTCCCAGACTCAAGAAACATAGCTGCTGGTGGAGAGTTGGTCCAGGGCATGCAGCATTGAACTGGGAATCAGAAGTTCTCACTGGTGGTTACAACTCAGGAAGCCAGGAGTTCCTCAGACTTGCTAGAAGCAAACTTATTTGGCATCAAGCGGAATGTTTTACACAAGACTAGACCACTAGAGCACGCCCAAGCCCCTTTCCCCAGGGCAGACACCCCAGCCTTCTCCTGCCAGGATCTTGCAGCAGTCTCCTGACTGCCCCCTGCTTCTACCCTTGACTACTGTCTATTCCCCACATGGCAGCCAGGGCGAGCCTTTACAGTGCAGGCTAGGCTGCATCATTCCTCTGCTTAGGGCCCTCTCAGGCCTTTTCTTTTTCTCTTTTTAAAAATTTTATTGCAGTAACAAATATAAAACATAAACTCTCCCATTTCAATCATTTTTAATTGTACAATTCAGTGGCATTAATTACATTCACAATGCTGTATTACCATCATGACCATCCTTTGACAAAACATTTCCATCACCCAAACCGAAATTCTAAAACCGTTAAGAATCACTCCCCATTTTCCCTCCTCCAAGCCCCTGGAATCTTCTAATCTGCCTCTATGTATTTCCTAATTCTAGATCTTTCATGTAAGTGGAACTGCACAATATTAACCCCTTTGTGTTTATCTCACTCAACATAATATCATCCAGATTCATCCACGTAGTAGCATGTATCAGAGCTCCATTCTTTTTTATAGATGTGTAATATTCCATTGTGGCACTATTTCACATTTTGTTTATCCAGCCATCTGTTCAGGGACACTTGTGCTGTCTTCACCTTTTGGCAATAGTGAGTAAAGCCTCCTGTGAACATTGGTGTACAAATATCTGTTTGAGTTCATTTTCAGTTCTTTGGGGTATATACCTAGAATTGCTGTGTCAATAGTAATTCTATCTTTCACAGCTTCTTGCTTCATTCAAAGTCCAAGTGCTCACCAGAGTCCATAAGATGAGGCACGCTCTGCACCCCCCTCCACCTGTCTGACCTCCTCTCCCGCCCGTCTCCCTCATGTGAGCCCCAAGCATGTTCCCACCTCACCACTCACTGTACTCTATGCCCAGAACGCTTTTCCTCTAGATACCCACCTGGCTTGTCTCCTTGCTTCCACTCAGTCCTTCCCTAACGTCCGTCTCACTGTCTTGCTACCTTACATGGTATTACGGAATTTATTAATTCACTGACTGCTTTCTCTACGGGACTGTAGAGGTCAAGAGGTTCAGGCCTTGTCAGTTTGATCACCAGTATACCCCCTGTGCTTTCAGCAGTGCTGGGCAATAATATTTGTTGAATGAATAAATGAATGTGTGGGTGTCACCACCCCCAGCACCACCCTCCATTTCCTGCCTCCTCCCCACCCCTCATTAGTTTTGGGAAAGGGGAGGAAGAGAATACTCATTGTCAAGATCCCATGGGTTTTTTCTGATGTCCCAATTTCCTAACCCACTGCTAGGAGCAGGCATTTGATAGCCGTGGAGATGGTGGGTTATGTCAACTTCTAAAGGGAGTGGATGTCAGGGGTTCAGAGGGAAACAAGCTCCTTGCATGGTACTTAGGTTCAGGCACCCAAGATGGGGGAGACTGAGTCCCTGTGCTGGGTGCCACAGAGGCCGCAAGGAGAGGGAAACAGGTTGTGTCAGTGGTTTCATGTTGTGGTTACCTGATTCACAGGCAGACAGAGCTGGGCCATGCCAACGGATGAAGTTACATAAGATACGGCCGTTTTCATCGCGTGAGTCAGGTAGCTATTTTCATGTGAGTTTATACTTGGTGTTTCCCAAACTTTAGTCACCTGTATACCACCATCACAATTTCTGCTGCATCCATTAACTGTCTATACTGTTATTTACTCAATTTTTAAAAATTGTATTGTGGTAACCTATGCAAAACATAATTTGCTATTTTAACCATTTTTTAAAATGTGTACAATTCAGTAGTGTTAATTACATTCACAATGTGTTACCATCACCACCAACCATTACTAAAACTTTTCATCATCCTAAACAGAAACTCTGTACCCATTAAGCACTGACTACCTATTCTCCAATTCCCCGACCATGGTTACCTCTAATCTACTTTATGTCTCTATGAATTTGCCAATTCTAGGCATTTCATATAAGTGGAATCATACCATATTTGCCCTTTTGTATCTGGGTTCTTTCACTCAGTTTTCAAGGTTCATCCATGTTGTTGCATGTATCTGAACTCCATTCCTTTTTACGGATGAATGATATTCCATTCCATGTATATACATTTTCTTTATGCATTCATCGTTTGATGGACAGTTGGGTTGCTTCCACCTAATGGCTGTTGTGAGTATTGCTGCTTTGAACACTGATATAAAAGTATCTGTTTGAGTCCTTGCTTTAAATTATTTTAGGTATATACGTAGGAGTGGAATTGCTGGGTCATATGGTAATTCTATGTTTAACTTTTTGAGGAATCACAAAGATGTTTTCCACAGCAGCTGCACCATTTTACATTCCCACCAGCAATGCACAAGGGTTCCAATTTCTCTGTACCCTCATCATCACTTGTTACTTGCTGTTATTTTTATTTGGATAATAGCCATCCTAGTGGGTTAGTTTTAAAAAATTGACTCACTTTTATTACTCAAATGCATGTATTTTCAAAGGAAACTAATAGATAAGGGGGACGAAAAGAAA
>PVKY010002623.1:0-24815 GCA_004027775.1 Bradypus variegatus | reverse complement strand
TAGGGAGTTTTCCTTTGCATTTAAATGGTTTCTTTGTCTTTCTGACTCTGCTATCTCCACCCTTGTCTGGGTCAGAGTACTAGGAACTGAAAATGATTGAGGCTTTCTCCACTCCAGAACGCTGCAAACTGAAAATGGCTGAGGCTTTTGCCACCAAACCACTCAGGTTGAGAGAGAGAAAAAGGGACAGAAAGTCCCCTTTCAGGGCCACTCCATGGCCCCCAGTTTTACCTGTCGACCAGAGATAGCACCCAGTCCTCTGGAATCCCCCTCCCAGGACAGAGAAGTCCCCTGGCTCTTCAAGGTCAGTTGTTACTAAAGGTCTCTGTTGGGGATTTGCAGCCTGCATTGAGCAGTCCACATTTGCCAATTAAAAACCCAGTTGGAGCTGGACTGAGGTATAGTCACTTGTTCAGAGAGTGCTGCTCTCTCTCACGGTGAGGCTTTGCAGTTTGGGCTGCCTTGGTGGGAGGGGGCTCCCAGCTTGGGTCTGCAGTTGCTACTCACAGATACCATGCTGTGATCTCAGGCATTCCTCCCAGTCCAGGTTGGTGCACGATCTGTGGACAGTCACGGTTGTCCCACTGAAGTTATTCCAGATCATTTACTACTTGTTCCTGGTTGTTTGTTAGTTGCTCCAAGGGCACTAACTAACTTCCACTCCTCTCTGTGCTGCCATCTTCTTCTGTCTGCTTACTAGTTTTAACAGCTCAAAGCAAATAGGTAGGGAAGTAGCTCCAGAATGACCTCTCGACTCCATTTGAAATCTCTCAGCCACTGAAACTTTATTTTGTTTCATTTTTCTTCCCCCTTTTGGTCAAGAAGTCCTTCTCAATCCTAGAAAGCTAGGTCCAGGCTCATCCATGGGGGTCATGTTCCATGTTGCCAGGAAGATTTACACCCCTGGGAGCATGTCCCACACAGGGGAGAGGGCAGTGATTTTACCTTGTTTTGCTTATTCCTTCTCTGCTTCCTTCCCTTTGAATATTCCCAGCAATCCCTCCTCATGCCTGTCTTTCATCACTGCGTTTCACCTTTCCATTGACTTGCTTCTGTAAGGCATGTCAGGCCAACAGGCCCATGTAACAGTCAGGGTCGGTTTTGAGGCTAGGAGAAGTCCAAAATCAAGGTTTCATCAAGGTGATGCTCTCTCCCCGAAGACTGTGGTGTTCTGGGGCTGGCTGCTGGTGGTCCTTGGCCCGACTGTTCTGTCACATGGCAATGTACCTGGCAGCCTCTCCTGGTTTCTCTAGGTTCCACTGACATCCACTCTATAATGACTTTTGAACCAAATAACTCTATTGGAAACGTGAAAAAAACTACTCATTGATGTTCAACAAAATGCTCCTCTCCAGGAGACAGAAAAAGGAAAAACACTGGCTGCTTTTATGACCTTGCAATTAAATCATGGTTTAGCCCTACCCGAACTGCTTGCAAGAGACAGTTTTGGAAATTATTCATAGTAACTCACTGGAATCCCGATAAAATGGTAAGCTTGGGAAAGCACTATTACTGGAAACCTACCCCCTAAAATAGCTATGAAAAGATATCACAATTGTTTAATCTGTCCCAAGCATAATCCAGGAAAACCCTTCCATAGCTCTCAAGGACATTTTCCCTTACCTGCTGGATCTTTTGAAATTTGGCAACTGCACTTTCAATTACCCACATCCCAAGGCTACAAATACGTTTTAATAACGATTTGTACGTACTCCCATTGGGCTGAAGCCCTTCCCTGTAGACAAGCTATTGTGGCAACCATTGCAAAGGTATTATTAGAAAATTCCAAATTGAGAAATTCCCTTGGAACCTCACAATGACTAAGGAACCCACCTTACAGGACAAATTATGAAAATGGTACACAAATATGACATATTTTGCAACATTTTCATTGTGCCTATCACCCCCAATCCTCAGGCTTAAAGGAAAGAACAAATGGAGTAATTAAAACTCAAAATTCATGGAATCCCTCAATCTGTCATGGCCAAAAAGCCTCACTGATAGTCTTACTAAATCTACGATCCACTCCTTTTGGGAATGTCACCCCCATCTGAAATTATAATTGGAAGACCTATGAAAATAAACTCTGGAATATATGAGCCTTGCCTCCTAAAATAAAATACGCTAAGTTACTGTCAGGAACTGATCAAAACCTTAAAGCTAAATGAAAGCCTGGCGGAACACCCCTTTCACGGTTTGCTCCCAGGAGGCAAGTGTGCTCAGAGCTGCCATCTTCAGCCTGGCGACTTTCCTTACTGGAGAAGACGCCTCCGCCGAGACGCACCCCAAGGCCACATCAGGTGCTTCCAACCAGCCCGTGAGCAGCTAAAGCAGAAGGTGCTGATTCCTGGATCCATGTTTCTCTTTTAAAGAAAGTTCCCAGCCCTGCCTGAAATCCATTCCTACTGGGGAAATAAAAGCTCAAAATTACCATTAGATGGTATCTAATGCAGACAGCCAGCCCAAGACCCGGGACCAGGCCTGTGTAATTAATGTTTTACTGGTGATCTTAGGCTTAAATCACCCAGAAGGAGACAGCATCTGATACAAACAGCTAACTCGGGCATCAGGACCAGACCTGAACTTTCACCAGATTGAATGAAGTTGGTGACATTACTATAACCTCCATTAATATCCTATTAGCCCTCTTGTTTGCATTTTTATTCCTCCCTCATCCCTTCATACCCCAGTTCATCTGTCCCTCCCACAATGAATCCTACCCCTTTTAAACTTCTCATTCTCACCCTTACTCTCCCTTCCTAGTCCCTTACCAGTTACCACCCTTTTTCCGCAGCCATATGATGGACTGCTGACCTAGGCAATCTATCAAATTGCTGGGTCTGTGCTAATTTAGGCTCCACAGAAAGGCCCCAGTTATTAGCCACACTCACAGGCACTTATTTAATTGGCTAAATCTTGGATCTTGGGGAAAATAGATTTGTAACATATTTCAAATCTTACTAATCATTTTAATTTTATAGTCACTATGATGTCCCATCTCCAGACTAACAGGCCTCAACTACCTCTTGAGTTATGCTAATGAGTCAAACCCTTGATCTTAATGCTTCCACTTACAAAGCTTATTTCTATAACAATAAATCTAAGCCTAGCTATAATTAATGCCTAAGAATGACCCCTGAAAACCTTCTTGATGCTCAAATGTGATGCTCCCCCCAAGCCAAACTCTGCAAATAAACTCACCACCTTCCCTCATTTCCCTTCATGGGTCATGACTCCAAGGATGAGCTTCCTTAGCACCAAGGAATTAATACCAAATGTTGATCGGCGATGCTTTTGGAAAAAGATGTTGATCAAAAAGGGAAAATGTTACAAGAAACAAAACAAAATGCTGTTTCTATGGTTAAGAGATTTAAAATGGAATCAGGAGGTCTCAGCCAGATATCACAAACTGCCAAAGTCTGCCAAGTTCCAAGCAACAGTGTTCCTCAGTGAGAGTAACGCCAAGGAGATCTGGACCATAAAACAAACCACAGTTTAACAAACTCATTTAACTATCTACCCTGAAGCACCCCAAATATCCACCAACCACAAACGACTTGCATAATCTTCTTCTTTTCCTTGAAAAACCCATGCTTGGAAATGTCAGGACAGACACGGTTTGGATTGCTACCTGCATCTGTGCTCCCCGAACTGCAATTCTAAGACCCCAAATAAATGTCACTGTTGCCTTGGAGTTGTTTACTTTTAGCTGGACAAATGCATGCATTCCTCCTTTCCTGAAACTCTCGGGATAAGCCACCCTTATGAAAGGCACAGTGTGAAAGCGCAACTGTCACCCCTAAGCAGGTAGCAGAAGCTCCTTACACACACACCAAGTAAACGGAACTACTTTAGAAAGACCTTGGCAACAAAAGTGTGGACCCAGCCAATTTGACAGACCAGTTACACAGAAAAGAAAAACCTTAAGAGTCCGTGTGTGCACAAACTCCGCAGCACTAGGGAGGTAAAGGCTGCAGTACCGGCGCTTGAGCCGCAGCTCCCTAACCTATAAGGCTGTTCAACTGACAAATACTGAAAGACAGCCGCGCACAGGTGCCATTTTCCAGGCTGCTCGTTTACTGGGTCAACGAAAACCATCACAGCCGGCACCGTCGGAGCCGCTCACCTTCGTTGCTTTCCTCTTCCCGAAGCCTCCAAGAACCAGGGCGCGGGCTGGGGGACCACAGGCCTCCTCCAGGAAGCCTCCGTCTGGGGCCTCTGCCGCCGCCTCCGCCTCCGCGGTGTCCTCCTGTGGCACCTCGTCGCCGTGTTCTGCTCCAAGGAAACCCGGCCAGAGTCAAGCCGGTACGCGGACCCGGGTCTCCCAGGGGGAGGCCCTGCTCGAGCGGAGACCCCTCCCCGCCCCCCGACCAGGTCCCACCTGTGTCCGCGGCCTCGGCGCCCGTTCCCTGCCGCTTCTTCCGCGGCTCGTCAGGCGTACCCGCTGCCCCGCTGCTCACTCGCCGTCGCCTTCGGGGCCGCCGCCGCCGCCGCTTTCCCGCAGCCTCCGCGGTCTGCACCGCCGCGTCGGGGGGCGAGGTTTCCCGCTGCCGCTGCCGCTCTCGGGCCCGACACTGCAGCCGCTCCAGCAGCGCGCGGGCCCGGCCGACCGCCTCGGCCTCCGCCTCCGCCTGCCGGGCCGCCTCGGGCCCCGCGTACCGCGCAATGGAGAAGAGCGCCATGGCCGGCCGGGCGCACGCGGCTCCAATCACGTCACTGCGGTGGGGGCGCGACCGAGGCACACGTCGGCAACGTCACGGGCGCGCCGGCGGCGGCGTTCTCAGGGAACGTAACTCGGGCGCGGGCGGTGACGTCACGAGCGAGCCGCAGCCCCCGCCGGTTCCGCGTGGGGCGGCGGCAGCATGGAGCGCGATCCCGGCGCGCGGCCCGCGAAGCGGCCTCTGGGCCGCCTGCTGGAGGCGGTGCTGGCGAGCCGCAGCGAGGCCAACGCCGTCTTCGACATCCTGGCGGCACTGCAGGTGCGTCCCGGCGGAGGCCGGCTCGGCGGGGGAGACCCGGGCGGCCGGGGGTCGTGGGGTCCGGCGGACTCCCGTGCCGCAGACCTGCCATCGGGCGGCAGCGGAGGTGCGGGACGCTTTGCGTCCTGTTCGGGGTCCAGGTGGGGGCTGGGGCTGGAACTGAGGCGGGTGTGAGGCCTGCACTGGAAGGGGCGCCAGAGGAGGGGCTCCGCGGGGTCCAGCGAGGGGCCGGGGCTTAAGGTTCTGGGCGAGGGGGCGTACAGGGCAGTTTAAGGTGGGACTTGGGGAACTTCTGTGGTGCGACGGGGCGCACAGGTCAGAGGGTTTCCGGGAGTTTTGACGGAAGCTGGGCCGTAGGGTGTGTTTGGGAAGCGTGTGAGGGCCCCGATGGGAGTGGAGCCTCGGAGGCCGGGATGGGGCTAGCCTGTCCACCGGCAGGCGGCTCCAGTTTCTAGCTGCGTGCCTTGTGACTGTGCTGTCCCCGTAGTCTGAGGACCCGGAGGAGATCCAGGAAGCAGTGCACACATGCAGCCGCCTTTTTGGGGCCTTGCTGGAGCGGGGAGAGCTGTTCGTTGGCCGGCTGCCCTCTGAGGATCTGGTCATGGCAGGTGCGAACCCCGCGGGTACCCCAGGCTACTCTTGGTGGGTAGGAGGGTGGCTTTGCCCACAGGGGATGAGCACCCAAATCCCCTTCCTAGGATCCGCAGGCTTGTGGGAAGACAAATCAAGAGCCGACAGGAAGGGGATGGGTGTGCCATCCCAGGGAGGGTGGGGGGTAAACACAGATACCTCTGTCGCCATGTTTGAGTATCGGAAAAGGTTTGTCTTATTCCTTGAGTGTTCTGCACCACTCGTGTGATTTAACACCTTTTAACACCGACGTCCTGATCCTTGGGAATTCTGAGTTTTGGGGTATAAGAAAGAGATGAGGGATCATGCCTTTGGGAGCTTGCCTGGGGACAGTCCTCGGGTAGAAGCTGCTCTCCCAGTTTGCAGGGCTGGGGTAGCCTCTGGGGAGAGCCAAGCCCAGTCAACCCAGTGCCAAAGGGCTGGCTCCCCTCCAGGTTTAGGAGGCCGGGTGACCCGTTTTCACTCTGGTATTACTGATTTGGCTGAACTTATAGAGGGCAGTAGTCACATTGGGGGTGCAGGGCAAGGGGGGTGGTTCAGGCCTGATGAGGCCTGTTGAGGGCCTCAGGCTGAACCTGGCCCGGCCCACGTGAAGATGAGCGTGTCTGACCACACTGCCCTGTCTGCAGGGTCCCAGGGAGCCATGCGCAAGTACAAGGTGTGGATGAGGCACCGCTATCACAGCTGCTGCAATCGTCTGGGGGAACTCCTGGCCCACCCCTCTTTTCAGGTCAAGGTGAGTCTTGGGCTTACCCTGTTGGTCCATCCCCGACACCCCAGCAGAGGCTTGGGCCATAGTCCCCAGAGGTGATGGGACTTGCTCACGGCCACATAACTGGCGGAGCAAGGATTTGCTTCCATCTTTTCTCAGCTGCCTCCTGGCCGGGTCGTAGGGCTCTGTGGGTGGGAGGGGACGTGGACTTGCTGGGGCTTCACAGCCACCACACACCCTCTCCTCCCAGGAGCTCGCCTTCAGTACACTCATGAAATTTGTGCAGCTGGAAGGAGAGCACCCCTTGGAGAAGTCCAAGTGGGAGGGCCAGTACCTGTTCCCCCGGGAGCTCTTCAAGGTGAGGGGCCAGGCAGTATCTCGGTGGGGGGCGGGCGCTCCCAGGCTGTCCTCTGAGCCCTGACCCTGCTCTGCTCCCTGGGCTGGGTGGGGAGAGTGCTCACCTCCCCATGCCCTGCACCCAGTTGGTGGTGGAAGGCCTGCTCTCTCCCGGGGACGACAGCGCCCTGCTGCTCTCCCAGTTCCGGGAGTTCCTGGAGTACGATGACATACGCTACCACACCATGCAGGCTGCTGTGGACGCCGTGGCCAGGGTCTCCGACGGGCATCCCGAGGTCAGCAGGCTGGGTTTGGTCTCCTGGGGAGGGGAGGGGGTCGGCCTCCGGGTGCTCAGGCCAGGCCGCCCCCCCCAGGCACCCCGCCCCTTCTGGAACAGTGTCTTCACCCTGCTGTCTGCTGTGAGCCCGCCTTGCCAGGAGGGCGGCACCTGCCGCTTCTACGTGCGGCACGCAGGTAAGCGTCCCCCGGACCACGCCCCATCAGCCCTGCTGGGCCCCCCACCCTCCGTGCAGACAGTGACCCCCTCAACCCCTTCCTCGTAGAGCCCTCGGACAAATGGAAGGTGACCCACCTGAAGGTGAGCAGTCCTGGGGGGCCAGACTGGACCCGGGACCAGCCCATGGGAGGCCCGGCCTCCCCCTGTTCTCCAGCCCCAGCCCGGGGGCTACTAGCTTCCGGGAGGGCTGGTGCTTCCTGCCTGTACGGAGCACGGCAGGAGCTGGAGTCATCGTCAGGGCCCACGGGAGGACAGGGGACAGGCCGCTCGGGATCCAAATCTCAGCGTTTCCAGGGGCTAGGGTCAGTTATGGCCCCTGCACGTCTCACGTCTGGGAGCCCGAGGGAGCCCCTCAGTTGGAAGCATCTCCCTCCCAGTGCCACCTCCCCTTCTGCAGCCACGAGGGGGGCACTGTCTCATCTTCCCGAGGCAGGTAGAAGGCCTAGACTTCCCGAGTCAAACATGGAACCAAGGGGCCCCCAGCCTCAGTGTGGGAAGGAAGCGGGGCAGTGGGGCCGGGAGTGCCGGGCAGGGGCTGCTGCTTCTCCTGTGCTGGGACTCAGGTCCGGCCCTCTGACCGCCCCACACTGCCCTGGGCGCCGGCACGGGGTGGGCCGGCCTGGGGCAGCCTGGACACCGCCCGCCCTCGTGTTGCAGGAGCACAGGAAGGCCTTCCAGCTCATGTGGCTCAGCTTCCTCAAGCGCCAGGTAGGGGCCCGGCCCACGGGGTGGGCGGGGCTGGGGGCAGGCGGCACCTGACCTGCCTGTACCCCCCAGCTGCCCCTCAGCCTCTACAAGAAGGTGCTGCTCATCATGCACGACGCCATCCTGCCACACCTGGCGCAGCCCGCCCTCATGATCGACTTCCTCACCAGTGCCTACGACGTGGGTGAGCACACGGCAGGGGGTGCTGCCGGGGCTGGGGTGACAGGAGCCCAGGGACAGAGCCTCTCGTGCGCACGTCACCGGTCAGGTGGCCTGGGAGGGCAGGAGGCTCCCAACGTAGCGTCCCTGCCGGCTGCCCCCGTGGCCACCGTCTCCTGGCTGCGTGGAGGGGAAGGTGGGTGCAGGGCCCCCTGCTGTCAGCTCTGGGGCTGGAGCCTGAGCGGTCCCAAGGACCGGGCTGGGGGGCCGGGACCACTGACCACCGCCCCCAGGCCCCGAGGGCGGGTGTGATGTCCAGGGGGCACCTGTCTCCACAGGGGGTGCCGTCAGCCTCCTGGCCTTGAACGGGCTTTTCATCCTGATCCATCAGCACAACCTGTGAGTGGAGCTGGGGTGCAGGTTCTCCCAGCCCCGGCTTGTCTGTCTGGTCCCCGCTGAGGGCCTCCCGGGGCAGGTCGGGGGTGAGGCGGGGCCGGAGGACAGAGCTGTGGTTCCTGGTGCCCTGCTGCAGTGCGTCACCACATCCCCCACCTCCAGGGAGTACCCCGACTTTTACCGGAAGCTCTACAGCCTCCTGGACCCCTCCATCTTCCACGTCAAGTACCGCGCCCGTTTCTTTCACTTGGCCGACGTGTTCCTGTCCTCCTCGTGAGTGCTGAGCCCCTGGGGGCTGGGGCCCTGGTCTCGGGGCAGGTGGGCTGAGCATCGGTGGGCGTCCCAGGACCAGTGTGCAGGCAACAGGCTCTGACCCCCTGCCCTGTGCAGCCATCTCCCTGCCTACCTGGTGGCCGCCTTCGCCAAGCGCCTGTCCCGCCTCGCCCTGACCGCGCCCCCCGAGGCCCTGCTCCTGGTCCTGCCCTTCATCTGCAACCTACTGCGCCGGCACCCAGCCTGCCGCGTCCTGGTGCACCGTCCCCATGGCCCCGGTGAGCGCACCGGCCCAGCCACACCCGACCCTGGGCGGGCCACTGGTGGGGGGAGCGCAGGGCCCTTGCTAGGTCCAGAGGGACCAGGGTGGGGCAGATGCAGAGGAGCATCTGGGTCTTGTTCCTAGAGCTGGACGCTGACCCCTACAACCCTGGAGAGGAGGACCCGGCCCAAAGCCGAGCCCTGGAGAGCTCCCTGTGGGAGCTGCAGGTGAGGGGCTCTGCGCGGCCCCCTCATCCACCTGCCCCAGCACACCCAGCTCTTAGAAGGCTGCCCCCATCCCACAGGGACTGCAGTGTCAGCCCCCTGCCCTGGGGTGGCCTGCACCCCTCGCCTCGCCCGCAGCAGCACGCGGCCTCCGGGCATCTCCCCCCACCCCTGCAAGGGCCACCTGTCCTCCCCGGGTAGGAGGGGAGCTGTCTCCATGGGGATGGCCTCCCCAGGTGCACAGGTGTCGGGGGCCTGCTGACCAAGGTCCCGTGGGGCTCCTCCAGGCCCTGCAGCGGCACTACCACCCCGAGGTGTCCAAGGCCGCCAGCGCCATCAGCCAGGAGCTGTCGGCCCCAGAGGTCAGCATCGCACCGTTCCTGGAGCTTACGTCCTACGAGGTGAAGGCCGCAGGGGCTGGGGGTGCGGGGGGACCGGGGCTGGGGGGGGGCCCGGGGCTGGGGGGGGGCCCGGGGCTGCTGGCTGCCAAGTGCCGAGCCTGTGGGCGCCCCCACGCCTCGCAGGTCTTCGAGAAGGATCTGAAGAAGGGGCCTGAGGCCGTGCCCCTGGAGTTCACCCCGGCCCGGGGCCTGCTGGGGCAGCAGGACGCTCTCTGTGCTCAGTTCTTCACGCTCAGCTGACCCTGCCTCCTCCCCCCAACTCAACTCGGGGGCAGTGCCTGCGGGGTGCCACCCCCACCCTGCCCAGCTCTGCCGGGGCAGGACCCCAGCTCCCCCGCCCTTGGTCATGGCTCTCCAGCAACACCGAGAGGCACCCCCGAAAGGCCACCCCATGCGGCCCCCCCAACCTCCATGGAAAGCGCAGCCAGGTGGGGCGGGCTGGCGGCTGGGGGATCCCCACTGGGCCAAGCGCCCTAAGTGAGGGTGGGCTGCATCCCCACCAGCCTTGGGCCTGGACCCCTGGGAGAAACAGGGGGCTGCTAAGCACATGGGGCACATTTCCATAAATTTACTGGAACCCGAATCCGCCTCCTGTGCTCTGGGCAACAGCTGCAAAACCACGGGCTCCTCTGGCCCCCGGGCAGGAGCCCTGAGGTGGAGGGACAGGAACGGGCCAGGCCGCCTGTTGGAAGCCCCCTGAGACTGCAACCCAAGCAGGAGCCGCCGGCCGGCACTGGGGTGAGGCAGCAGAGCGTTCCCGGCCCTGGTCTGGCTCACGCACCTCCTCCGGGAGACGGGGGCCGGTACTGGGTGGGAGGCCCATGAGGATGACCAGGGGGACGGTGCCTCTCGTCTCGTGCCTCTGCAGCCCGGGAGGCCACCACACCCCCACTCCTGGAGGTGGTCTCCGCTACGGCTTACCCTGGGGCCCTGCTGGGGCTTTTCCGGTGTTGCTTCAGTGACGGTTCCCGAAGCGCAGCTGACGAGCAGGGTCACCATGGCCCCTCAGAGACCTGCAATCGGCTCCACAGAGAGGGGTGCAGGGACCCCTGCCCACCCTGGGCCCTGCCCACACCTGCTGGCTTCCTGCCCAGTGGCCCACTTGGACCCTCCCATCGTCCTCTAAGCACCTCTGGTTGAAGCGACAATGCAGTTTGCACAGCTGCTGGAGGGGCCCCCAGCAGGGGCCATGGGCACCAAGGGGCCCTGCGGCCTCTGACCCCAGCTGCTCCGGGGAGCTCTGGTGGAGGGATCTGCAGGGGGGTGAGGACAGGCAGGTGCCAGCTTCCCACCCAGATGCTGGCAAGACCCAGAGGTGCCGAGGAAGCAGAGGCCTGTGGCCAACAGCGCAGGCGTGACGGGAAGAGGAGGCCTTGTGAGAGGCTAGACGGGTGGCTCCTGGTGGGGGGTCCCAGTTCCCCTGCAGAGCACCCCAGGTCCAAGACAGTGGCCACACAGGGCCCATGGGGAGCTGGGCTGTCACGGCCTTGGGAAAAACAGGCTGCGGCTGAGACGCTAGGGTGGGTCAACCCAATGTCACCCCATCTCCGGGCCCCCAGCCTCCCTGGTTGTGACCATGTGACTCAGTAATGTCCAAGCAAGGAAGGTGCCTGGACCCATCCTGGGGGGCTGCACCACCTCTTCGGGCCAGGCAGCCCCTTCAGACCTGCAAGTTTGTGCCCTGAGACTTTGTGGGTGGGACCCTGCAACACGGGGCCCCTCACTGCCCCCCAAGGGTGCCCTCCCAGCAAAGGCAAGGCCTGGGTTGTGCCAAAGGCTCCCAGGTCCCCAGCTTGGGGCGGCAGCCATCATGCACCCTTGCTTCTAGGCTGCCCCATTTCCCACGGCATAAGGGCTCAGGAGTTGGGGCCCAGGATGCAAGCTGCATTAGCGGGTCACCGGCCTTGGCTGGCCGGTCACTGTGGGCCCCTCACTGAGTGTCCTGCCACCACCCCTGCCAGCCCCAGTCCCCAAGCCCAGAGGCCTCATGAAGGCCACAGAGCCAGGGGTGCTTGGGGCAGGAGCGCTGGCCCCGTGTCACTGCCGTCCCACCCCTCCCCCATCGTGGAGGTTCTGGCGGCCGAGGGACAAGGCCCTGAGCATGGGGGGCTGTGGCCGTCCTGGGGGCAGGACCAGGTGTGTGGCCGGTGGAACTGCCCAAGGACCACACTCGGAGCCTCTTTAGTTGCAGTGACGTGAAAACCTCGGGGCACGGAGGGTCATGGAAGGGTCAGCGGCAGTGCTGGGCGCCCCCAAATGAGGGGATGCAACAGGGTCAGACCTTGTGGTTCTGGGCTCCAGGCCCAGGCCCCCTCAGGTGTGGCTAGATGGCAACACCCAGCTGGCCCCTCCGTGGGGGTCCACAGGTCAGCAGGGAGGGGACAGCATGGTGCCCGCCTTCCCTGTGGCGGGAGATGGCACCGCACGCAGCCTGTGCAGACAAAGCCCGAGGACACCACCCACCCCGCGAGGCTGACGGAGGCACAGCTTCGCCCAGAGCCCTCGGTGGGCCCTGGCATGTCCCTGCTGCAGCTGCCAGGAGGTCGCCGCGCACAGGGACGGACACAGGAGGGCTGTCACGGCACATGAGCTTCGTTACTGTAGACGGGCAAGACACTGGGAAGGACCCAGAGGTCTCTGTTCAGTTTGCTTAAGAAAAGTACACCACAGCCAGGTCTACAGTCCCCAGTGCTCACGAGAAGGAAGGACCACAGGGCAGGGTCTCGGGCTGTCACCCCCGGGTCCCGCAGCGTGTCCCTCTCCGCCTGCGAGGACGGGGCGGCCTGCAGGCTTTGGAGAGGCAGGTGGGTGGGTTGTGAGGAGTGGGGCTGGCATTGCTCCCCAAAAGCCAGGCTGAGTCCTAAGCCGCAGGAACAGGGTCTCTGCGGATGGGATCGGGATGGACGAGGCCTGGCACAGCATTGCTGGTGTCCTTAAAGGAAGAGAAGAGACAGACAGAAGAGGCCCGTTGGAGTCAGGGGCAGAGACAAGCGCCAAGGCCGCCATGGCCAGGAGCCTCTTCCCTCCGGGCTTAGGGGCAGGGCTGCCCACAGCTTCCCTTCCAGGCCCCAGAGCCACGAGGCGACAAGCGAGTCACGGCCTCCCGGTCCCTGTGCTTGTACGATGGCCCCGGCAGGACGGTGGAGCTGCCCATGGCCTGCCCACGGCGTGTGCCTCCCTGTGGCCTCAGGAAGTGGTCCTGGGTCAGCATCACCCATGGGCTTGTGGGAATGCGGGGGCCCAAACCCCAGCTCCCGGGTGTCCTTCACACGAGCCACAGGTGTGAGGGCAGCAGGGGCCCCCGGGATTCCAGGGGTGGAGGCTGGAGCCTCCCAAGAGCTCACCCCTGTGCCACCCCACCCCTGCCACAGCCTCCGGGCTGGGTCCCTTCTCAGGCTGTCCCGAGGAAGGGGCAGCTGCGGACCGGGTGTCAGTCTCTCCAACTCGAGACCCCAGGCCCATCTGTGCCTCCAGGTGCTTCCTGGTGGTGGGGGGCCAAGGGCCCCTTGGCAGCTCTGGTCTCCTTGCCCCTGGGGACATGGCCACCTGCCACCCTGCAGCGAGCCCAGGCACAGGGCAGCCACCCACAGTGTCTCCCGTGATACTCGCGGCAGCACCGTTCACAACTGCCCAAAGATGGCAACAGCCCAAGCCCAGGTGTCCATCGCGGGTGAACGGCTGCCACCGTGTGGTGTGTACACACGATGGGACGGTGTTCAGCAGTCAGAGGGAGTGAAGCCCTGGCGTGCGGCCACGTGGCGGAGCCCGGAGGGAGTTAATGCTGGGCACGGAAGCACAGCAGTGGGTGAGCCCACGGGGGGAAGCAGTCACCGCAGGCGGCTCGGGTCGTGCGGTCGCCGCCCTGACGCGGTGATGAACATTCTCTTGGCAGCGCCTGGCTAAGGAGCGGGGGCCTGTCCTCCCGGCGTCGCCGTGCCCCTCCCTGGCCCGGCGGAGGCTCTGCTCGTTTCAATGGGGGACAGATGCCATGCAGCATCTTTTCTTCCCTCCTCAAAGATTTCTTTGCAAGTTAACTTTTCTCTCTCTTAGCTTCCGTCTTCTGTGAAGAATGATGTATGTATTTTCTCAATTTTTTCTGAGAATTTATTCAACCAGAATTAAGGCGCTAGCTAATCCAGGAGGGAGAGGCGGAGTGCGGTGCATCAGCTCACGTGCCCCGTGGGGACGTGTTCTTACTTCGGAGCCGCGCTGCTGCGGGGTGAGCCCGACGCAGGGGTGCTCAAGAGACTTGTTTTCTCAGGATGGGGTCCAGCTGGGTGAGCCTGGCTCTGAGCTCGATGGTGGGGTCTGCACGAGCAGAAGAAACGCAGATGCAGATTGGAAGCCCGCGATGGAGCTGGGCCGGGGCCGAGGTGCCGTCCACCCCGGATGCCCCTTTCTGTTTCCCTCATCTTTCCCAAGACCGGCTGCCGGAGGTCCTGGGCTCCTCTGTCCGAGGCACGGCTCATGGCGTCGCTGGTCTCTTGCTTCTCTTCCGGTTCCACTTCCTGCTCCGTGTCTCTCTGCAAAGCACGTTCGATCTTGCTGAGTTGCATCAGGGGGACTGGAGAGTGTCCAAGCCCCGTGTGCCTTCCTCCCCACCAAGCAAAACGACAGGCACTGGGGACGGGGATGCAAGCGCTGCCCCCCACTCCCGCCGCTGCCCTGACCCAAGGCCACGGATGCGTTTCCGACACCCGCCCGGCCGGGGCTCCTCGAGTCTGGTTCTCGGGGCCCAGTGTGGAGGGCCGCTTTGCTGGGTTGCTTGGACAGTCTCAAACGTCCGGGGTCCCCGGCAGCTCCCTAACAGGCTGGGTGATTTGTGGGTGTGTTTGGGTAACGGGGGTTGGGAGAAAGGTGGAGGGCGCCGCGAGTGTAGACGAAACATGTGAAACAGTGCTGCCCGCCTCACGGCCAGAGACGTGTCCATGTAAGGACAAACGGCCGTGAGCGGGAAGGGGCGCGAAGGACGAGGTGAAGCAGACGATGGCGCCCACCGGGTCCCGGTGCAGGTGGAGGTGCGTGGAGAACATGCGGGAGGCCCAACGTTGCCCGTGCCGGGGCTGGTGACACAACGCGGGACCCTCCAGAGACGCTCTCCGCCGGCCTCCTGGCAGCGCTGGAAACGCAGCTGACGGGGGCACAGCCAGGCGGAGGACAGGCCGTGTCTGGGGCAGGCCCCGGGACCCCCGATCCAGAACCAGGGCTGCGGGGGGCACTGAGGGCCGCGGTCGCGTCAGGGCTGGGTTCAGCCCCGAGGCCAGAATAATGTTTTCTTATTATAGGATAATTATGGAAACCATAATGACAATTAATTATAATCTTATTATTACTAATGAGAAGCATATAGTTATTAATTATGCAATTATATAGTTACTAGTTATAACTGGAATTATATGATAGAAAAAACCTTTTCACACACACAAGCCCATGTTTTATTTTCTAAATAGGATTCTTCTCCCCGTACTTTACACAAGTTACCTTTACCAAGCCATACTTTACATGCAATAACCTGCACATTTTAAATGTCTTTCATGGCTCTTAATGATTTTACTTTGAAATCACTTTAGACTTGCAAAAATAAGTTGCAAAACAGAAGGATTTCCCGCATCCTCTGCCCAGCACCCCCAGACAGGAAGGCCTCACCGCCCGCCCGTTTGGCTCTGGGACCCCGGGCTGCACATCTGTGTCACGTCTCCTTCCTCTCCAAGCTTGAGCAGGTCCTCGGCCTCTGTCCTTTCATGCCCTGGGCACCTTGGAAGAGCAGAGCCCGGGTATTTCATAGGACGCCGTCACTGCCTGGCTGAAATTCCCCATGACTGAATTTGGGTTTTCTTCAACCACTTTAGCCCAGAAAACCACAGCAGGTCAGCTCGGCTGCTTCTTAAAACGGCCTCTGCAACTCCTGCTGCGGAAGGCAGGGGCCCGCTGTCCTGGGGTCCTCAGTGGGTGCCGCTGGCAGGGGCTGGGGGTCGTGTGTCTGCTGCGTCCTGGCCGGGAGGACCCCTGGGCTTCCTGGTGAGCCAGGCTCCGGGTGGGGGGCTGGCAGGGCTGGCACCCACTGTCCCCACCAGCTCTGCCTTCTCCATCATCCCGTCACCTGCCACAGGGGACAGCTGGGGAGGACAGGTGGCTTCCCTGAGTGCAAACGTCCCAGCTGCTCTCCCCTTGGGGGCCGGACCGCTGTGCTGCTCCCCACTCCTGGATGCAGGAGGCCCGGGCCCCTCGCGGGTTGTCAGGGGAAGGGCTTCGGGCAGCAAGTTCCCTGCCGGCTCCCAGGGCTGGGGTCAGTCAGCCCATTCAGGCCGAGCCTCAGACTGGCCGGGGTCCTGGGGGGACAGGGCCCACCCCTGGCATCTCCAGTGAAGGGCCGTCATGCAGCGACAGGTTGGGGTGGTGGGGTTCCCAGAGACTGGCTATGGTGGGGAGCTGTGGCACCCCATCTGCAAGGCAAGGTGGGGGAGCGCAGCCCTGCTGTCAGGTGCAGGGACCCAGCAGTGTTGGGGGGCAGCATGAGGCAGGGGCAGTGGGGAGAGGCACCCAGGCTTCCTCAGGGCCGGGGCCTCCACCAGCAAACCCACCCGGAAGCCAGAGGGCCAAGGACTCGGGGCCGCAGCTGTCAGTCGGCCTCCAGGGCCCCAGGCGGGTGGAGTCGTTGGAAAGGAAGTCTACGAACTTGGGGTGCTGTAGCCAAGCACCACGGATGAGCCGGCTTCAGCAGACACGTGTCCTCCCATGGTTCTGGCAGCCGGAAGTGGGAACTCAGGATGTGGATTCCGTGCTTCCCACCAAGGGGCTCCTGCTGGCGGCCGGCCTTCCACGGTGCCCTGGGCTTGCGGCGGCTTCGCCTGAGCTCGGCCTCTGCCACACACCCCGCTCTGTCTTCCGGATGCCAATTCCCTTTTACAAGGTCACCAGCCATGTGTGTGTGTGGGGGGGGGCCCTAATGAGTTTGGCCCCTTAACTGGTCACATTTCCAAAGACCTGGTTTACAAAGCAGCAGAACGTTTCACCAGCGCGCCCCGGCAGGCTTTGCTTGGCCGTCCTGACCCAACAAGGGGCTCCAACAAGACACCCGGGTCCAGGGCAGGGTCCCTGAGGCCCCCCAACCTCAGAGCTGTGGATGAGCTCACGGCGCTTGCCCCCCTGGGGATGGACGCCCCCACGGCTGTCACTGCACCCCCGGGCTTCTGACGCGTCCGCACGTGTGTCTCCCTTGCACTCACACCCCGGCAGGCGGTGGCACCACCTCTTGAGCCTCTGGAATAAGGGCGGCCTCCATGGTGGCCCCGAGGCAGTGCCCTGGGGTCCTTGGGGGGCCCCTCGGCTCCTCAGGAGGCCACCGCTGGAGGCCACCGCTCAGCCAGGGGCCAGCGGGCCTCAGGGCACAGGAATCGCTCCCAGGCCCTGGGAAAGGAGCCCCAAAGCGTGAGGAGGCGGGATTCCCACCGCGGCCCACACAGCCCCGAACAGGTGCTTCGCGCGAGTTCATCCGCCTTTGCCACGTCTAACCTGTGTTTCACTAACTCAACCTCCTCTCCCCATGGGGGCAGAGGCTGAGCCGCCGCGGGGGTTCTGCATGTGTCGTCGCCACGTCCCCCCGCCCCGGGCCAACCGCTGGGGGAGACACCTCTCCTCGCCGGGCCGCGGGCACCCGAGCTGCTCCAGGAGCCCCGTCTCCCCGCCATCTGCATCACCGGGCTGGGGGCCCTGCACCCTGTGGTCCTGTGTGCAGATGGGGGCCGGCCAGCAGGCTCCAACCTCATGGCCTTGGCTGACGGTGGGCGGGACAGCCCCGGGGCGCCCCAGGGAGGCTGCTGGGTGCCAGGGGGTGAGCACTGGGGAGGCCCCTCGTGGTGACCCCGGCTTGCCTGATGCCGCAGCCTCCCTCCCTCCCTCCCTCCCTCCCTGGTCTACACCCCAGCCCTGCGGCGTCAGCTGCTCCAGGAAACGATTTGCGGCCCCTGGGCCTGCTCTGCTGGGTGGACTCAGGGGACTCTCGGGCTTCCTGCCTGGGCCCCCCATGCTGGGGGGTCCTCTCTCCCGCCCAGGGTGGCTTAGGGAGTGGGCTTTACCCTGGGGATGCGGCCACATCCCCCCACACCCGCTGGATGCCAGTGCAGGCCCCCTCAGAACCCGACAGTGCCCGCGGTCCCCCGTGTCCACCCACCAGGGAGACCCCATCTCGTTTTCAGTGGGGAGCCTCCGCCCAGGATCCCCTTTGTGAGGCCATTCATGCGCTGGACCCTCCCCGAGGCCTCCAGAGCTCGGCATTGGACGCTTCAGCGCTGCACGGCCCGATGCCCCCACCACGTTACCCTCGCCAGCCTCGGTTCTGGCCACTGGCTCAGCTGGAGGGAAAAGCAGCTGGGAATTCCCGGGCAGGGGCCGCGCCAATACCGGCAAGACATCACCGAGCTACGTCTCCGCCGGGACAGGTTACATTACGCCGCGGTGACAAAGGTCAGCCTGGTGTCCCCGAGTCCCTTTCTCTCTCCTGCCGCAGTGCCGCCGTGGGTTGGCAGGGGCTGGGGGGCTGATGCCACAGTCAGACGCCTCCTTCCGCAAGGGCACAGCCGCTTCCACACATGGATTATTGTCCGGCCCTGGCCACACGGCTTAGCCAGAGAGGCAGGAAATCCCAGCTCCCGCGTGCCCAGGAGAGGAGGCCCAGCGGGAGGGGCTCGCGTGTGCTGCAGTCACGCCCTTCCGCCCTCCGCGACATCCGCATGACTTGGGGTGACACCATGTGGTTTCGTGTGCCTCTTGGCAGAGGGTCCCAGCAGCCCTCAATACGCCTCGGTCAGGTAGGACCCCACCGGCTCGGTGTCTCCTGGCCTGGGTCTCCCGAAGTTGCTGCTGGGCAGGGTGCAGCTCCGCCAGGCGCCACCCTGACGCCTCCTCGGCACCCGAGTCTCAGCCTGTGCTCCAGGCCAGCTCCGGCCAATACACACACGCGTGACCACATCTCTATCGGGCTGTGGAGCTTTACCATCAACCAGAAGGTTCCTACACCCCACCCCTGGGAAGCAATCACGGACTTGGTTTCCAGCACCACACATTAGCTTCCCGAGTCCTAGAAGATCCTACACGTGGAGGTACCCAACGCTGTGGCTGCGTCTCCGTATTCACTACGGCCTCTCTGGGATCTGTCCCTCTTACTGGGGGGCAGTGTCCACCCTGCCCCCCGCTGAGGGTCCCTGAGCTGCGGCAGCGGGCCTGCCGTGAACGTCCTCGTACAGCTGCCTCGAGGGCAGAGCCTTCCCCCCTTCTGGATGAGGACGCAGGGGCAGAGCCGCGGTTAACGTCTGCGACGCGGCCGCTCAGCCGCCCGACGCCACTCTGCCATCTCCGTTCCCACAGCTGCAGTGGCCGCCCGGACTTGCCCGCCTTCGGTGGCATCCCTCCGTTGACGGTGCCCGTTCTGGAGGGCAGGGAGCGGAACCCCACAGCAGCCTTTCCCCCCTTGTCCCTGGTGACGGCTGCGGGTGAGATGTCTTCTTTTGCTACCTGGGGTCGGGGCCACGAAATACAGGGGCCGAGGAGGCCCCGCACATCACATCCCACCCAGGGCAAAGCCTCCACGCGCGGCCCCTCTGCCTCGCGGACGGGGGGCTTCGGCGGGCGGTGAGAAGGTGGCCTCGAGCCGGTGTAAAGCTGCCGGGAGGGCAGGTGACGGAACACCCCTGGTGAGAAGCCGACAGACAGCCTGGGAGCGCCCTCCGCGTCGCCGGGAAGGGGGGAGCCACACCCGGCAGGGATCTGCCCCGTGCACGTGCCCTGCCGAGGCCGGGCTCTGGGCCTCGTGGCACTCCGTGACACGGGAGAGGACCCCGGCCCTCGGCTCGGCGACCACCAGGCCCCCCGCCCTTCCTGCTGCCGCTGCCTGCTGTGCAGTGCCCGTCTCTTACACACTCGGGGTGGCAGTGAACTATGCCATGGATGCAAAGGGGTTCTGAGGCGATGCTGGGGAACCGCTGAGGCTCAGAGAGGCAACACTTGGCGCCTACGTGGGCCCGAGTCCTGCTACACAGGCAGCCGCCCACCACCTGCAGCTTCCCCCTGCACGGCAACAACGCCCTTCAGTGCTCGCTGTTGGATGCTTGCTTCCCGCCCTGGGGAGTCGGCCCCGCGACCGGCTCTGCTCGTCCAGTGTCTGGAGGACGGGATTAGGCTGTGGCGGCCCAGGGGGGCCTCAGACCCTGATCTCCTTAAAAATCCCTCCTTCTCGACTCACACACCTTCCTGGGGTGCCTGGGAGGGGCGCCGTGGGGACAGGGCTGACCCCCCCAACGCTAGTCCGCAAACAGCACTTCAGACCTGGCCTTCAGAGGGGGAGAAAAGCGGTGGTGCGTAGCATGTGTGTGCGTCTGTATGGATGTGTGTGTACAAGTGTTCACATATGTATACATGCCTGCATGCATGTGTGCGCACAGGAGTGTATGTGAGCGCGGACTGTGTGCACGTGTATATGTGAGCGCGGACTGTGTGCACACATGTGTATGTGTGTGAGTGGGGGTGTGCATGTGTGTGCACGCACTATGTGCATGTATGTCTGTCCACGTGTGTGTGGAGTAAGTGCATGTGTGTATATGTGTGCAGTGTGCGCACGTGTGTGTATATGTGTGGGTGGAGTGTGCATGCATGTGTGTGCATGGATGCATGGAGTGTGCACATTTATATGCATGGTTGGAGTGTGTGAATGTGTGTAAGAGCATGGAGTGTGCATGCACATGTGTATATGTGTGTGTGTGTGTGCATGGAGTGTGCACACATGTGCATTCCTTCTAGTTTCTAGAAGAAAGCATATAGATTTGCGTTAATTCTTCTTTAAACATTTGGTTGAATTCTCTAGGGAAATAGTCTGGATCTGGAGGTTTCTTTTTTGGGGAGTTCTTAAATTATGAATTCAATTTCCTTAATAGTTAGAGAGATATCCAAATGATCTATTTCCTACTGGGTGAGTTGAGGTAGTTTCTGCTTTTTGAGGAGTTGGTCCACTTATGTAAGATGTGAAATTTATGTGTGTACAGCTGTTATCCTTATGATATCTGCAGGGTCCTTAGTGATTTCCTCTGTTCATCCCTGACATTGGCAATTTGTGTCTTCTCCCTTTTTTACTTTCTCAGTCTTGCGAGAGGTTTGCCCATTTTTTTGCAGACCCAGCCTTTGTTTAGTTGATTTTCTGTATTTTTTTTTTCTGTTTCAATTTCACTGATGTCCCATCTTTATTATTTTGTCCCCCTGCTTGCTTTGGGCTGGAGAGAGCAGGTTTTTGTCGAGGCTGTCTTCTGCCTGCTTGCTTGCACTTCCAGGTTGCGGCTTCTCCGGCCCCGATGTGGGGCAGACGAGGCAAGAAGAAAGCACAGGAACTCGCCACCCGTGGGTTGCCTTCTCGTCTCCACCTTCCAGAGTCGTCTTGGGTTTGTATTTAGTTGGAGTGGGAAGAATAGGGAAAAGTACATCCATTCCATCTTCCCAGAAGCGGAGTCTTGCTCCTTCACTGTTCCACTGAACCTTGGTGAGGCGGCAACCAGGCATGTGTCCCCTCGCGGACAGCTGCTGTCTGGGTGTCAGCAGAAATTTCTAAGTTGCATTTTCCTGAAACACATGTGCTTGTCAATGTGAATGTTCAACACTTCCTTCATTTCAGATGAATTTTTCCTTTATTATATCTTTGAATCATCTTCGTGCATATTCCAAGCAACTTATTACTGCCTTCTAATCGCTGCTAAGAACTTTCCTCTCCCGTTGCCGTGATTACCTTAGCTCTTTCTTATACACCAGTAGTTTGGTTACTAGTCATGCTTGCTCTGTTTTCTGCTCTTTTGAGTTTACTTTTTAGTGATTCTGTTGAATTTACATTTTGGTTTTATAGTGGTGGTGTTTTGAGCCTCATTTTGTGTACTTGACTCTGCAAGCTGTTTTTCATGTCATTCCTTAGTTTTGCTGTATAATTTCTAAATTTTTATTTTAAAATGTTATGTTTCTAAGTTCTTGGAAGTGGGAGGCACTTACAGGAAGTTCTCTCCTGCTCCCGGGCTGTCGTCTTTGCCTGAGACCGATGGTCCTCCCACTCCCCTTTCCCCCGAACCCCCTTTCCCACTCTTTGCGAAATGGTCTCTGAGGAGTTGCCGAGCCCCAGCCCCTTGCTTTCTCCGCAGCCTTGGTGGCTGCTGAGCCCTGGAAACTCATCTCGATTCAGGAAGCCCCAACTCGGCCAATTCGAGTCCCTGTTCCCGAGGCCTGACAGTTCCCACGGGCTCGCCAGCCTGGCTGAGACCACACGGGAAGGCCGGCTCGTGGCGCTGGTTGTCCCCACTCACTCCTGAGTGACGTTCAGACACCCCTTCAGTTACAGATATGGGCAACAGGCCTCAGCATCCCGAGCTGCCTGCCAGTGACAATTTCAGTGGAAAGCTCAGATAATTTCGCACTGCCTCTGCACATAGTTGCAAAGAACGGAGGTGGGTGCCCTGAGCCCCCAGGGGGGCGGCTGCTCTAACCCCTGGAAGAGAGCGGTGCTGGGCCAGAGCTCCTGGAGTGTGCCTGACTCCTGTGTTACATTATGCTGCACAGAGGAGCTAGCCTTAAAACGGGGGGCTACTGGGGGGCTCTGGTCCAGTCACACGAGCCCTTACAAGCAAAGAACGTCCGGCCACCAGCACAAGGAAGAAGGCAGAAGGGGACTCAGAGGGGTGCAGGATGTGAGGGGCTCGCACGGAGGAAGCTGCATGAGGGAAGTGCAGGTGGCCTTCGGGGGCTGAGGGCGCCCCGGCTGGAGCCAGGGAGGGGCCTCGGTCCCACTGTGCTTCATAAAGAAACAAACCGAACCCGGTCTCACCGTGCACATGGCTCCACCCACCCGCCAGCCCCTCGCTGTCCCACGACCCGTCACTGTCCCCACCCAGGCAGCCAACACAGCCAGTCGAGCCCCGGGCTCATCACTTTGACCTGATATAGAGTCCGCGTGACCTCAGCGCCGCCTGTAAGACGGACAAACCCTCGTCCAGTCAGTAGGAGTGAAGCTCTCGTCCTTTCTATGCCTAGAAAAGACCTCTGCCATCCCTAGAAGCTCAGCAAAACTTTGGTGTCCCGGATAAAATGCTGCAGTCGGGAAACTGGGCTCTCATTTGTCTTTCACAGTGCTGGAGGCCCCAGAGAGTTACGGAAGGTGGCCTCGGGGGCCGCGGGCTCCGGCGACCACCCAGGTGAGGCGTCCACGACAGACCCCTCGAGCCTGCTGTCCGATCGCTGAGACCCCGCAGCCCCCAGGCAACCCCTTCCTGTACCTGAACTCCACGGTCTGTGCCGCGTTCAGTTGCCTTGTGTCTGGGACTTTGGTTTAGGCACCTCTGGTTCGGGTTTGGTTCTTGTTCTACCTCAGACCTCCCGTTTGCTATCACTTATTTCCCCTCCAGCTCTCCAACTTAGTCTGCCTTGGAGACGTGGGGTTTGGGAATGCGTGAGGCCTGCCAAGCCCACTCCCAGCCCGGGTCCTGTGGCGAGCGGTTTGTCCGTCCTCTCGTGCCTTCTCTACCCGGGCAGCCTGTGCCCACCGCCACACCCGCGCCTGCAGCGTCCCCTGGCCAGGGACAGGGCAGGATCGAGGGCTGAACCCACAGGCCCGGGGCCTCTCCCCCGGTCTCCGGCTCTAACCCTCCCTCCCTCCTGCCAAAACGCCTCCTTCCTACACACACCCACGCGGTGACCCGGGACTCCCTGTTTGCCGTGATTCACCTTCGTGGTGGCCACCATGAGAAACTTCATAGGAACAAAATCACGCACTTGAGAGGTGCTTCAAGAAAGCAAAAAAAGGAGGGCCCAAGGCTGGCACTAGAGGCTACCAGAGGACAGTCTGCCCTCCACAAAAGCTTCACCATAAAAAGAAAAGGCCAAAAGCAGAACAAAGGGGAAAGAACTCCAAACCTCCAACCCAAACCCGCCACCTTCCTGCACCCAGCCCTCCCCAGCGGCCCTGAGCCCTGGGGGAAGGCCACCCTGGCCAGAAGCCTTTACTGACGAGGGCTCCTGCAGGACCCACTGCTCACCACGGCAGAATCCAGAACTGACTCAAAGCTGTAAGGAAAGACCAGCGACTAGTCACAGGAGAACTCGGGTTTCTGCTGGCGCACGAGCCCCGGCTCCCCGACCACCTCCGCGTGTGCACGTCAGGAACCTAGGGCTAAATCCTGACAGCAATGCTGGGTGGGCTCACCTGGAAAGGGACCAACGGGGGCCTCTTCCCACAGAGAATCGGGGGGTCACGGATGCCCAAGAAATGGAGCAAAGCGTCTGTGAGAGCACACGGCAGGGCCAGGAAAATCCCAAAAGTCTCCACGGATTATGATAGGAAAGCTTTAGCCGTCACACTAAATAAATAACCTCAACTTGTCCCCTCTGCCAAGCACAAAAATTCTGAAAAAATATGAGTGGAGCAAGGAGAGAAAGCCAGCTCTTCCACAGGACTCGTGACTTTTGTATTTCTGTGTCTCTCTGATTTTATGTCTAACTTATGGCTGAAAAATTTGTTAACTGAAGCTATAAACTCTCTTTGTGTCTGTTTTATATACACTTTCCTACCTCTGGATGGTAATACCAAATTAACAAATAAAAATTCTTAAAATAGACATCATTCTGCCGCGGATGAATCTGGACCCGGCACCGTGGGAGTGAGAACATCTTCTTGTTGTAAGAAAGGGTTAAGTTTAGCTTTCACACAAAGGTCACATGGAATAGGGAAGATGGAGACTGGGCAAAAGAGCTGGCCTAAACTAGCCCCGTGGTGAGGGGAAGGAAAGAGAGCACGCCGTGACGCAAGTCTAGAGTCAGCGCCACTTCCTTATGTGGCAAAGATAACCAGGGTTACTGGAATGTAAAAGAATTTGGGGGTATGGTCAAAGGCAGGAACTCTCAGCAAAACATGTGAACTAGTTAACTCTCTCTAATAGGCTGTACAATTCAAAATCTCAAAGGCGGGTTAGTCAGCTCTCTTGGATAGGCTGTAAGCTCTGGAGCACTCAGCCAACGGGGAAACGGGAGGGACGTGCCTATTAGGAGTAGGATATAAGTATCGCCATGTCCTTTTTTTAGCATGTCTACCATGTTTCTGGCTGTGGTCCATTCTTGCAAGATCATGAATAAATTATTTTCTCCTCCACAACCAGGTAAGTATTTTTAAGGTATAATGCTTGTTTTTAACTTTGACCATAAGGGGGATG
>PVKY010002622.1:12018-24879 GCA_004027775.1 Bradypus variegatus | reverse complement strand
CAGGGACTTGCTACCATTTTCCCAAGAACCAAGTCTTAGTCTCTATCTTCCCCAAGAACAGTCAGAAGTTAGTACTTGTGGAGTGTGGCCACTCATGGTCATGAACTTAAATCTTGTTATTCCCTTCCGAGCAGCTCAGAGTGCTTTATCAGGAAGACCGCTGTCATTGCCGCAGATCCACAGTTACTCCCTTGGAGAGACAGTGTGCCTCTCGCCCAGGGTAGGGTTTCTCAACCACCACTCCCCAGCATTTGGGGCTGGATCATTCTTTGTTGTGGAGAACTGTCCTGTGCATGGCGGGATGTTTAGCAGCATCCCTGGCCTCTACCCACTACTTACAAGTACTTCCTCCCTCCACCCCCAGTTGTGACCAAAATATGTCTACAGACATTGCCAAATGTTCCCTGGGGGGAGATCACCAAAGGTTGGATAACCTTTGACCTAAGATTTCTCTCAAAAGCAGCAAGATGAGGCTTCCCATCTCTTCCCTCAGCTCCCTAACTTCCAAATATACTTTTTTCCCAAGTAAGAGCCAAAGAAAGGATGCCGACTCTGCTTGAGTGAGTGGGTAGGGGGGGTTGGTCAGAACTGTACCTCTGGGTTTGGTTTGGCTTCCACTGGGGACAGGAAGTGATGATCCAGCAGTGACCCCCTTACTTCTTGCCCTTCTTGTTCCTGTTAAACAGATTTTTAGAGTTTTTCTGTTAATGAGTCAGCTAGTAAAGAAAACAGTCTTCTGCCAAAGCCATTGTGAAGTAGAGACATAGCTGAGTTTTGTACACATAAGTTCCTGTTCTACTGACTTTTTTTTCCTGGAAAATGAAGAAAGATCCCAATAAACATAGAAGTGCTACAAAGGATTTGTGGCTGTAGTAATAGTTTTTAAAAACAGTAAATTCCAGAATTTTCTCCAACAATAATAATTAGAAACTGCTACTGTTTGTAAAATAAACAAACCAACAAAAAAACTTGGATGTTAACAGGATTATAAAGCCAGTAGCATAGCTGAGCCCACAAATAGGTCCTGGCAGTGGATTTTGTGGAATGTGCTGCTGATTGGAAGCATCCTAGGTGTGATTGAGATATTCAGGTTCATATTAAAGTTCATATTAAAGTACTTAACTTGAAATGTGTATACTGTGCAGATACTGGGAATTATTAAAATGCCACTGGAGGTTTAGAAGTGAAAGAGACCAGGGAGACCTGCTTCTTTCACAGAGAAATGAAGCTCAGAGGCCAAGGACCAGAGCAGAGCGTGAACTTGGATCTTTTGAATCCTCCAGGCAGTTATTTTCCATTTCCCTTACCTGGCTGCAAGAGAGTAGCAGTAAACTGCGCACAAAAAGGAAATCCTAGAAATGGTAGCAAAAGCAAAAGCCCGAGGTGGGGAAAGGAGCACAACAGCTTTGCCTCCTCCAGAAACATTTTGGCTGCCTTTTCTTTCACTGGGCTGTCTGCACTGTTGGTTCATGGCTGCAAGGGAAGAGTGAGAAATCCAGTGTTTTCTTCTCTATCCTGCTGGAACCTTCTGCTGTTTGCAGTAAGGCCAAAAGAAGCCTTCTCAAGGCTTAATTGCCAAAGAAATACCAAATACACAACAGCTCTACTTATAATTCCCCCACTGAGAGGTTTTTACCCTGACATTTTGCTTTAAGCTCTCTACTAATCCAGCCAGTCGCTTATTTTGGAGAGAAATTACCAGCCTTCTCTTGACAGCGTGACAGTTGCTCAGTCTTTCATAGTTTTCCACCACAAGGTAGATGTGCCAGGCCCAACGTTACAAAAGGAAGCCTTTCTGGACTTTATAGTAAAACCAGTTGGGTTTTCCGTAGGGTTATTAATAGCTTGAATCCAACTTGAATCCCAGCAGCCATTGAGAATTGTAGCTGATGGTATGTGGTGCAGGGAGATGGGCAGGGCATTACTGCTGAACTTGCCTAATTACAGCCATTAGCATTTACATAAAAATTCATTTAAAAACTGCTGCCTTGTCAGTATAACCCAGTGAGGTACACATAGCCTCATTAGAACATCAGAACCTGGAGCCCTAAAAAGCATTAGAAAGTGCTCTGGAAGTAGAAGCCCCATGCTTGCCCAGTGTGCTTTGGGCCAAATGTAACACCAGCCTGAGAAAAGAATGGTCATCATGAAAATATTATCTCTCCTCCCAAGTCAGGAAGCAGACTCACAATGGAGTCTACTTCTCCACTCTGAATTTTTAGATGTGCAGGAAACAACCAGCCATTACCAGCTGAGGTTTCCTGCTGATAAATGAACCCTGAAGCCACAGTGACCTGTCTTGTCAATGAATTAATGAAGAATCTGTTCCTTGCATTGACCCTATCCATAAAAGCTTTCAGTAGAGCTGAAACAACATTCCTCTAATTTATGAGTTAACTCTTTTCTTACTTAGCCAGTGAGAAATATTGGTGAGAAATGAATCTGTCGGGCACAGAAGTGGAGAGTAAGCTAAGACGATTCTAATTTTTTTTTTGAACATTAGTTTCACTTACAAAGAGAAATTTCATTTAAAAAAGTGTTTTCCTCTCATTGAAGAACCTTGATAAAACTGGTCTTCTGTCTGCTATTTCCTTTTACCCCAAAGCAATGACATTTTATTGAAGGATTTCCTCACCCATTCCTCTGACACGAAGTTGCCTAGAGTAGAGCAACATAAGTGGTTTAAATTTTAGGTAAACACATATCAGAGTCCTAAGCTCTGCATGTCCCAACTCTCCCCTTAAAGTGAATAAATAGCATTTGCGCACAGGGGATCTAAAACATCAGATAAACAAGCACGTAACAAAGAGTTACCAAAATTAGAGGAAAATCAATATCATAAAAGAAAAACACTGAACTCAAGAAATTAAAAAGCTAACGCTGGAGGTTCCAAGTAACTAGAAAATAAAGGAGACTTGATGGGAAGTGTATAGTCTGAGAAGTATAAAAAGAGAATATAACACCCATGAAACATGATCAGACCAGTATGGGAAAGAATGGATTTTATTTCCTCGATCTTGGAAATAAAACATGATGATTTAACCAGAAACCCATAAAAGGGACTGAAAAGCCAATTGAACACAACTGAAGGGAGTTAGTGAGCAGGAGGAGCGCTCAAAGAATTTCCCTAGAGCATAAAATGATTAAAAGAGATTGGAAAGTGTGCCAGTAATTGCCGTATCTATCTAACATGAATTCTAGGAGGAGAGGATAGAGAAATTGGCATTGAGGAGCAAACACCCAAATAATGGAAGAAAATTTTCCAGAAAAGCAAGACTCTTTAGAATGAAAGGGCCCACCAAGTGCCCAATGTGAATTTGTAAATTTAAGAAGACTTGCATTTTACATATATAATGGAAGTTTCTGAAATCTAAGGACAAAGAAAACTCCTAAAGCTTCCAGAGGGAGAAAAATGTCCAACCTATAAAGGAGCAAGAATTAGATTGGCATTAGAGTCTTCATGGCGACACTAGGTGCAGGAAGACAATGCAGCAGTCTGTTCATAATTCGGAGAGAATATAATGTAGAACCTGAAGTCCATACCCAGGGATGCACAGGTATTAAGGGCAAATAAAGACAGTTTTCTGATACGCAAGAACTCAGTTTCTCACTCAAGATCCCTATTTTATAGAATTACCATGGGGATATTCAGCACGTTGAAAAAGGGAACACAAGAAGCATTGATGAGCAGAAAGACAAAGTAAAATGCATTAGGTCAAAAACAACTGAAACTTGGGCAACTGCTTGTTCCTGATAGCGAGGGCATCTATAGCCACAGGTGAAAGCAGTTACCTGGAGGTCCCCAATCGAGGTGTCCTCTGCCATCTATCACTTGGTGACATCCATCACCCAAGGCTTAGGCCTCCCTGATTATGCTCATCCTTAAGGTGCTCAACCCCCACTGCTCTGAACACTCCTTTGCCCTCCCCTCCCTAGCCTCCCTTACCCAGGTTTGCCTGCAACTCAGTAATCTCCCTTCAGTTTCAACTGCCTTGATGAATGGTTCCTTTACCTTCTTGCTTTTACTGAAACTGGGCCCAGTGGGCCCCTGAACACAACATTTTCCCTGCAGCAATCCCAAATGGAGACTGTTTTTGCTCCCACACTTAACATTCCTCAAGATCTGGAGATGGATAATAAATGGCTTCCTAGTACCTCATCATGGCTTCTACAGTCTCTCTTCCTCCTCCCTGGATTTGCCATCGTAGTCAGTGGAAGTACTAAGTTTCTGAGCCAGAATGGAAAGAGACAATCAGAGAGTGGAACCTTGGAAGGAAAAGGTTGTGGAGGTGACGCTTTCGTTGGTTATGAGAGAATGCCCATGTGACTAGATGGTTGAGTTGGGCTAAAGAGAAAGATAATCTGCTCTGAGGTCAAAAAGTTGAGAAGTCAAGTTTGGATCATTTGTGGATATGGAAATCATACAGAGCGGTGACCTGAAAGAAAGGGAAGACAAGAGCAAGCACCTCCAAGCACTGCGGTCGGCTGCCACTGAAGGGTGAGGGACTGGAGAAGTCAGTGGATGGTCCCAGCAAAGAGGGAGGGACAGAGGGCCGTGAAGTCTGACCCGGCTGCAAAGTTGACCAGTGTGTGCCTGAGGGGAGAGTTCAGCAGCAGCGGCCGCGCCCCCCCCCGGACCCGAGGCAGGCCTCCCTCCCGCCTTCTGTTGGGAAGAAGCGCTAGCCCCAGCCCTGCCTGCGCCACCTGCTCCCCTCCTGCGCCAGCATCTCCCTTTCTGCAGGACCATTCCCATCAGCAGCTTTCCTGTCACCCACGTGAATAAGGGCATCCATTCTAAAACAGAAGCCTTAGAAGAGGACACTGGTGTGTTCATAAAAATAACTTCTGCATGGCAAAGACCACCGTAAGCAAAAACAGGACAAAGGATGAAAAAACTGTTTGCAATTCAAATCCAAACAAGGTGCAAATTTCACTAATAAGAGCCCCAACTAATCAATAAGAAAGATATCAACTGTCCAGTTTTTAAAAGGGCAAAGGAACAGAAAGGAAATATAAAAGGTTCCTACATATTGGAAAAGATGCTAAATGTTGCTAATAACAAGGGAAACACAAATTTAAAAGACAGAGATTCTGTTTTTCCCCAGATTGGCAGAAACCCAGATTGTAAACTACCAGTTGTCCACCGTTAGGGGACTACTTGATAAAGTATGACTCTTTCATGTAGTAGAATAACTTGCAGCTTTAAAAAAGAATGAAGATGCACTTTATGCACTGATAGGGAATAATCTGAAATACATAGATAAGTGAAAAAAGCAGGCAAGATGCAGAATAGTGTACAGGGCACACCACTATCTATGTTAAAATAGTGGGTGTGGATGTGTAGAAATATACCTTGTTTGTACATGCATGAAAGCACTCTGGCAGGAAGAAACCTGGCCTTCTCATGCATCTACTCAAGCCTGATGCTTTCCTGGGCTTTGAGCACACCAAGTGCAGGATCACCACTCTTGCTGCTTAGCATGTTCTTCCCTCGGATTTCCACTTGCTCAGTACATCTCACTGAGTTCTCAATGCAGTTGTGTGCTCCTAAAGGAGGCCTCCTCAGCCCCTTGTTCTAGTTTGCTCATGCTGCTGGAATGCAAAACACCAGAAATGGATTGACCTTTATAAGGGGGGTTCATTTGGTTACACAGTTTCAGTCTTAAGGCCATAAAGTGTTCAAAGTAATATATCAGCAATCGGGAACCTTCACTGGAGGATGGCCAATGGTGTTCAGAAAACCTCTTTTAGCTGGGAAGGCACGTGACTGGCATCTGCTCCAAAGTTCTGGTTTCAAAATGGCTTTCTCCCAGGACATTCCTCTCTAGACTGCAGTTCTTCAAAAATGTCACTGTCAGTTGTGCGTGGGGTGTTTGCCCTCTCTCAGCTTCTCCAGAGGAAGAGTCTGCTTTCAACGTCCGTCTTCAAACTGTCTCTCATCTGCAGCTACTGTCTCAGCTTCTGTGCATTCTTCAAAGTGTCCCTTTTGGTTGTAGCTCCTCTTCAAAATGTCACTCAGCTGCACTGAGTTCCTTCTGTTTGTCAGCTCATTTATATGGCTCCAGTGGTTTAATCTATACCCACCCTGAATGGGTGGGGTACCGCCACCATGGAAATTATCCAATCAGAGTCATCACCCGCAGTTGGATGGGGCGCATCTCCGCGGAAACACTCAAAGAATTACAATCTAATCAACACTGATACCTCTGCCCCCACAAGATTACATCAAAGATAATGCAGTTTTGGGGACATAATGGATCACACTGACACACCCCTCTAGCTGCAGCAGCCCTCCGCCCACCCCTCACCCTGTACCACAGTACCTCCTCTTCCCACCACCTCCGACGACTTGATCTCTTCCCCCTGGTTTGTGCGTTGCCTGTCTTCACCACTGGCTCTAAGCAACTTGGGGACCAAGGCCATCTGTCTTGTTCTCTGCTACATTCCGCATTCCCAGAACAGTGTCTGGCCCAAGCAAGATGCTCAGTCAGGGTTTCCTCAGTGACCACTAAAGTCCCGAACGCTATGGACTCTGCCGGGGGTGGAGGGCAGAGGGACAGCCTCAGTTGACTTGTTTGTGGGGTGGCCTATGTTAATTTCACTCGGATGATTCTTATCCCCATCTAATAGTCTCCCACTTAATTCTGTGATCATTTTGGAGCCAGTCGTCAATTGTTTGTGTTAGGCCTGGCCCCTCAAACAAAAACTAGATTTATGGAGATTTTTCACAAATGCTTATAGGTCATTTTCATTTATTGTCAGAAATACTTGTAGACCTAAGAAATTCGGTTCTGCCTAGAATGCTAGGAAATCAGCTACGAGAGGAGGGGGTTGTCTGTGAACTGTCACTGATTGTAAATGCAGACAGTATTTCTGGAAGGACACATTACAGCTGGTAACAGTGGTTGCCTCTAAGTTAAAGAATTGAGTAGCTGAGGGACTGGTAGGAGATTCTTTTTTGCTGGGTCCCTTTCTGATCATTTTGAATTTTGACGTGTGTAAACCAAATAAAATTGTAGGGGTTTTTTCCCTCTAAGGGAAAGAGGCACTGAAAAGATACCTAATAAAATACCTCATGTTCTAATAGCTCAAACGTTTCATTGTAAATCAAGGGACCCGAGGGCATTTGCAGCCTAGCCAGAGGGCAGATGACTGCACTTAGAGCCGCCAAGGCTGTGATAGAGACGATAGGGACGACAGGAACCGGGGTGAGGCACCCCTGAATGGAGGGCTGGCTCCCAAGTGACCTCAGATGAGTCCATGGACTGTAACCCCGAGGAGACTAATTTTAGGGGCACCTGAGCCATTTCTCAGCCTCAGTAGAAGTTCCATATTCCATCAGTTGATCTGCTGAGGGGGCAGATTTCTTTATCTCCGGGCTTTTTTCTATTTTGGCAGGATTTAGGCTGTGCTGGGAGTGCTCTCCCTCTTGTTTCTTTCTTAGCCCTGTTTTGACAGAATAGAGAAAGGTGGGCAAGAGACTCTGAAGGTGCCCTAATGATCTTGGCTCCCTTCCGCCCTCCTCCCCGCACCCTCCGCCCCGCTGACTCCTGCTGCTCTGCAGCACTGGGCCAGGTCAGCCTGTCAGCCTTCTCCACGGGGCTTGCGTCCCAGGCGAGTGCACATGTTCTCGAGCATTGCCGGCTGGCAGGATCGTCTGGGCAGCTGGGATTGCTGCTACAGTTTTATCCTTTTTATACCCTCTTTCCACTCCTTTCCACCTGTTTCTGTTGTTTTAAAGGGTTTTGTTTGGAATAAGTAATTATAGGAGAAAAAAGCAAACCTTTCCACAGCTGCAGTGGCTAAGGGGCTGCAGGGTGGAGGAAGTCTTGGATCCATGATGGGGGCAGGTGATTGGCCTTCCCAGATGATGATGAGGGAACTAACGTTTCAGTAGTTCAGAGCCAGAGACTCTTGCAGAGCATTAATGATTAATAAAGCTCACTGCTTCTCACAGAGCTCAGTTGGTCTCTGTGTCTCAGTTCCTGAGGTAGAAAATGTGAGGAAGTGATTTATCGAGGGTAGGGGCAGCACCCCACAGCAGATGGATTTGGAGTACAGCCCAGAAGTCTTGACATCGTAACGCCTTGCTCCAGCCACCATAACTTCCTTCCTTATTTCTTAATCAACTTGTGGAGAGAGTACAAGAAGGAATGGGCTGTATAAATAACCATAATATGGTATGAAAGGCTTTAAAGACTTCCTCTCATGTCTTTTTACTTCCCTCCCCCTATTTAAAAAAAAAAAATCTTTCTTTGATCATCTCAGTGGCTTCTCATGACTTCCCTTCATAATTCTCATTTGACAGAGGTAAGTCCCTTTTTCGTCCTTTCTGTGATTTACTTTGACTTGGTGGCACTGCCCCCAGAGTTGCAGCCATCAGAGATTTTTGTCTTTAAAACTTAGCTTGCTGAGATATGGAATTTGCTTCTCAAAGCAATAGTTTAAAGAAGAACTAACTACTAATTAAATTTTCTTTAAATCAGTAACGTTACTACTTTTCTCCATTTATGTTGACCCCACAATCATATAGATACCCCTGGTTTAGAGCAAGAAAGATTCTGGCAGTTTTGACTCTCACAGGATTTTCTGGCTCCCTAAGATTGAAGATGCTAAATTCTTGTGAAGGCAACATAGAGTCAGGGACTTTTGTCTCTGACAAACACTGAAGTCTGCTGATTGGAAGCCAGAACTTTCTTAGATGATTTTTTAGGTGATACCAGATGATCCCTAAAGGTTCCTGTTTGTTTTTCTGTCTTCCCTCTGATCACCTACTCCTGCTTATGTGAAGGAGCAAGCCTGCTTTGAATGTGGCAGAGTTATCCTGTCTCTCCGTTTGCCCCAGACAGGAATATAGGTGACGGGTTTGGGCCTCTGCTCCAGAATGGCCCGTTGTCTTTGTCAGGAAGAATCTAATCAGTGCCTTCTGGACCCTGTACATTTGCCAACTACAGCATCTTCTCCACTACCTGTTTTTCATTAATTAGTGTTTAGCTCTAATCTGGCTTTTCTTATAGAAATCACCATACATTTTTTTAAAAATAGTTAATAGAATCTATTTTTTTAGTGCAGTTTTAGGTCTACAGGATAATTGAATGCATAACACATGGAGGCACACAATTTACCCTATTTTTAACATCTTGCATTAGTGTGGTACATTTGTTACAATTAATGACCCATGTAGCTTAAGGTTCACTTTTTGTGTTGTACATTTCTATGGGTTTAGACAAATACTTAATGATATATATCCACCATTACAGTTTCATGCGCCCTAAAAATCTCGCTTCACTTATTCATCCCTTTCCTGCCTTCCCCAAACCCATGGTAACCACTGATCTTTTTACCCCCTCTATAGTTTTGCCTTTTCCAAAGTGTCACATAGTTGGAATCATAGTTTGTAGCCTTTTCCTATGTTCTTTTCACTTAGCAAAGTGCATTTAAGGTTATTCCATTTCTTTTTGTGGCTTGAGTTAATTTCTTTTTATGGCTGAATAATATTCCGTTGTGTGGATGTACCAGTTTATCTGTTCACCTACTGAAGGACGTCTTAGTTGCTTCCAATTTTTGGCAATTGTGAATAAAGATTCTATAAAATTCCTGGGTAGCTTAACTGGATAAATACTGAGGAGTGTCATCACTAGATTGTATAGCTTTGTAAGAAACTGCCACTATCTTCCAAAGTGGTTGTACCATTTGACATTCCCAATAACGATGAGTAAGAATTCCTGTTGCTCCACATCCTCGCTTGCATTGGTGTTGGGCATTGGATTTAGGCATTCTAATAGGCCTGTAGTGTTATCTCTTTTTTGTTTTAATTTGCAATTCCCTAAGGACATAAGATGTTGAGCATCTTCTCATATGCTTCTTTGCCATCTGTATATCTACTTGGGTAAGGTAATTGGTTCAGATCTTTTGTCCACTTTTTAATTAGATTGTTTGCTTTCTTATGGTTGAGTTTTAAGAATTCTCTGTGTATTTTGGATACAAGTCCTTTATTGGATATGTGTCTTGCAAATATTTTCTCCCAGTCTGTGAGCTTCTCTGTAATCTCACAAGTATCACTTTTGTTGAATTTCTTTTCTTTAAAAAAACAAACAAAACAAAAACAAAAAACCCTACCGGGTTTCCTTGTAGAAATTGGCGTGCTGGTTTTAAAATTTATAAGGAAATGCCAAGGATCTGGGATAGCCAAAAAAATCTTGGAAAAGAGGAAAGTTCGAGGACTTACTCTACCTGACTTACTATAAAAAGCTACAGTAGTCAAGACAGCATGGCATTGGTGAAAGGATAGATAAGTAGGTCAGTAGAACAGTCCAGAAATAAGCACACACATATATGGTCAGTTGATTGCCAGAGCAATTCAATGGGCTAAGGAAAACCTTTTCAGCAGACGATGCTGAAACAACCATTTACCCATATTTGGGGGTGGGGGTGGGGGGTGGGAATTTCAACCCTTATACAAAATGAGTTTGAAGAGTATCATAAACCTAAACAAGCTAAAACTATAAAACTTTAAAAATAAAAATAAGAGAATAAAGATTTCTTAGGACATAGAAAGCACTAACCATGAAAGAAAATGTGATAAATTGCATTTAAACAAAATCTAAAACTTGTGCTCATCAAAAGACTTCATGAAGAAATGAATAGGCAAGTCACAGACTGAGAAAAAACATTTGCCAAACATATGTCTGACATAGGATTTGTATCCATTATATAAAGAACTATGACTCAATATTAAAAAGACAACCCAATTTTTGAAATACCAAAAAAGTTTGGCAGATGTTTTACAAAAGAAAATACACAAATAAATTGCATTGATTGTTCGTTAGTCTTCAGGGAAATGGAAATTAAAACCACAATAGATCTTACTTCACACCCCCTGATGTGGCAAAAATGAAAAGAACTGACAACACCAAATGTTGGGAAGGAGATGACGCAGCCAGAACTCTAACACGTTGCTGGCAGGAGTGTAAATTAGTACAAGCCCTTCAGAGAACTGTCTGACATTTTTGGTAAAGTTAAACATACACCTAGCATATGACCCAGTAATTCTACACAAAAAAACTTTGTTCAAGAATGTTTTAGTTTTGATAGCTCCCAAATGGAAACAGCCTGTTCAGTTTCTCTCCAAGCCGTAATGTTTATATCATTACTTATGTGGTAATATCTTTCCATGGGAGACATCAGGCACTCGTTCTAAAATAGCAGCCCTTAAACCCTTGTGTGCCCCTAGTCAAATGCAGATCCTGGGGCCCCGCTCTTAGAGATTCTGATTCAGGAAGTCTGGGGTGGGACCCTGGAGTTTACAGTTTTGATAACCCCAGGGGATTCTGAAGCAGGTGGCTCTTGAACCTCCCTGAGAAACACTAAGAAAACATCATAACAGGTGTTTGAGGGAGAAGGGGGGACGAGTCCGTCCTTGTTGTTTCTCAGGCACTGTTGGGGGCTGTGGCTCCCTAAGAACAGTCATCAGACTCACTCTCTGTCTCCCTGGCATCAGTGTGGGTGCCAGCACATAGTGGGAATTTTAGACATTTTGAATGAGTAAATGAATTAGTTAAATGAATAAATGACACCGAACACCACCAAATACATCTCAGTTCAGGTACTCTGATGCTACGGAAAGGACTGCACGTGGAGAAAGTCTTCATTAAGAATAAACACTAAGGAGAGAAGGCCGAGAGCCTAAAGCCAGACTGATGAGCCCCCAGAAAAATCCCCTTCTCATCTTTTTTTTGGTAAAAGGAACTTTAAGATCAATTATTGGTGATTTTTTTTTTTTTTTACCAAAGTCATGTAGGGACATAATTTGAAAAGTGAAAATTTTATTGTAAGAACTTGTCACCTGGCCCAGTTCTGAGTCCTGCTTTCCAAAAGGCAATCACTTTAAACTTTTTTAGCTATTTCTTCTAGTATTTTGTCCATTTTTCATAATATTTGATTATGCTGCTATTTCTTGATTTATCAATTTTAGACATTATTCATTAGCCCAGTTAATTCTAGCTCTTAAGAAGTACCAGCTTTTTTGGAAGGGGAGGATTTAACACTCTCGCACCACCTTCTGTCCCTCAACATCCCAATTCTCTTTCCATTTTCCTGCTCTAATTAAGTTATGATTTTGGTGTTCACTTCATTAACCCTGGCAGTATTGTCGTTCGCTACTGGGCCAGGGGTTATTATTGTTATTTTTCCTTTTATGTACATGTATGTGTCTTTTTGCTTGCTTGCTTGCTTGCTTTACTATGTCCCCGATCACAAATTCTTTCAAAACTCTACACCAGACTGGTAGAATCACTCTGAATACTATTTCTGTGTCTGATAATTTGTCACCTAAATTCCCCCACCCCCACCCTGGAGATATCCCTTCTGGAGCCTTCCATCCTCCTAGTCAAGTCTGGGCTCTTTGTTCTCGTGGCTTTCTGTACAGCTGTTGTTGTGGGACTCCCTTTCATCCCTCTTTGTGTTAGAGCCCTGTTTCCTGGATCCCATGTCTTCCTCTTTCTGGGTTTATACCCTCTTTTTGGTAGACCATATCCTCTAGTAACTTCCTAAGAAAAAGGTTTATAGGGTAAATTTTTTGAAATGCTGCATGTCTGAAAATGCCTTCGTTCTACCTTCACTTTTTTTTTTCCTGCCTTCAGATTTTACTAGTGGTTTTGTTGGATGTGGCATTAGAAGTTGAAATGGTTTTCTGTCAGAATTGTGAAGAGTGCTCCACTGTCGTTTTGTAGCTTCCAGCATTGCTTTTGAGAAGTCTGATGCCATTTGGAAGTCTAAAATCTTTGTTATGCAAACAAATTGACAAGGCCACTCAGTGTTCTTTTTTTTTTTTTCTTTTTTTTTTCTTCTTTCACTTTGATT
>PVKY010002622.1:0-11918 GCA_004027775.1 Bradypus variegatus | reverse complement strand
CAATAAAATGAAAATAAATAAATAAATAAATAAAATCTTTGTTATGACCTCATTTTCCACCCCACCCCACCCCAGATGTTTTTAGGATCTTCTTTTTATCCCTCAGGTTCTCCCAGGCACCAAGATCCCCAGCAGCAAGAAACACCAACTCCCTTTGACAAATTTTTCCAACTGCTCTTAGCCAAAGTATCTCTTCCACTGTGCATATCTGCTTAGATGTCCACTGAATGAGAAAGTTAGTATCTGCATGATTCTCTTATCTTGTGTTTGACAGCTGGAGGTAATAGTCATTTTTGCTGTAGCTCCTGAGCTTGCTGCCTGTAGCTGGTCTGTGCACTTAAATAATTCTTTCTGGCAGATTCTGACGAGAGATTGTTTAGTTGGCTTGGCTAAGTGCTCTGATGGTGTCCATTCAATGTTGGTTTCAGTTTCCAGGCTGGATTCAGGCATTGCTTCTGGCTCATAACAATATATATATATATGAGTTCAAAATTAGCTACCCCCACTATAATAAAAACCATGGCTTGTCTTTATCCCCAGGAACTGGTAACCTTACATCTTTGGGATTTCCAATGATAGGAGTGACTTTGCTTGTTCATGGTGAGCCTAAGACCACATCTGATAGTTCCTATGTTAATGAGGTAACAGGGAGGGGCCAGCCACAGCAGCAGCCTCCAGAAAGACCAACCAGGTGATTAGGGGGTGGGGCTTTGAGCCACATTGTATCAGCCCTACTCCCCAACCTCTGAGAGTGGGGAGGCTTGCGATTGAGCTCAGCCACATGGGCAATAATTGCACCAATCATGGCCCATGGAATGAGATCCCATAAATTCAGGACACTTGAAGCTCCGATGAGCTTCCATGATGGATAATGGCATCATTGTGCAGGGAGGGTGACACATTCTGACTCCATGTGGAGAAGACACAGAGGCTTGCATTTGAGACCCTGCCATATTACAGTTTATGAGGAAAGTGTTGAAAATTCTGCAGATTTTCACAGGATGGTGTTCAGGCCAGCCAAGGCAAATTCCAGGCTACCGACAGCCGTTTAAGAATGTCTGCCATCTATTGAACTGAACAAATGCTTTTCCTATGCTTGTTCTGAAGTACTTAGTTTCCCTGTTGAAAACCTGGCTAAGGATGTTCAGCAACTGATTAGCCAGTGCAGTGGAGAACTCTTAGAGGCATCATTTACTGGAATTTCTTTCTTCATAGTGTATGTGGTGTCTCAAGATTCATTCATTCTTTTAACAACTGTTTACCGAGTGCCTAACATTTGCCAGGCACTGTGCCAAATGCTTGGGTTACATCAGTGAACAAAACAAGCATTGAATCGTTCCAGCCCTTGTGGAGTTAACATTCCACCATGGAGAGAGACAATAAACACTGCTTTTGCTTGCTAGGCCTTCTGGGCCCTATCTTGTATTGTGTAGTATGTTAGAAAATGATGAGTGTAATGGAGAAAAGGAAATCTGACAAGGGTAGGGGCAATTAGCAGAGTAGGGTGAGGCAGAAGCATTAATTGGGATGGTGAGGATAGTAAGAGTAAGCCTAATTGAGAAGTTGAGATTTGAGCAAAGACTTGAGGGAGGCGAGGAAGTTAACTGAGGTGATGTTCTAGTTTGCTAATGCTGCCAGAATGCAAAACACCAGAGATGGATTGGCCTTTATAAAAGGAGGTTTATTTGGTTATACAGTACAGTCTTAAGGCCATAAAGTGTCCAAGGTAATGCATAAGCAATCAGGTACCTTCACTGGAGGATGGCCGATGGTGTCCGGAAAACCTCTGTTAGCTGGGAAGGCACGTGGCTGATGTCTCCTCCAAAGTTCTGGTTTCAAAATGGCTTTCTCCCAGGATGTTCCTCTCTAGGCTGCAGTTCCTCAAAAATGTCACTCTTAGTTGCTCTTGGGGTGTTTTTCTCTCTCAGCTTCTCCGGAGCAAGAGTCTACTTTCAACAGCCGTCTTCCAACTGCCTCTCATCTGTAGCTACTGTCTCGGCTTCTGTGCATTCTTCAAAGTGTCCCTCTTCACTGTAACTCCTCTTCAAAATGTCACTCTCAGCTGCACTTCAAAATGTCACTCACAGCTGCACTGAGTTCCTTCTGTTTGTCAGCTCATTTATATGGCTCCAGGGATTTAATTTAGACCCACCCTAAATGGGTGGGGTAACACCTCCATGGAAATTATCCAATCAGTTATCACCTGCAGTTGGGTGGGGTGCATTTCCATGCAGACCACCTAATCCAAATGTTCCAACTTAATCCCCACTAATATGTGTGCCCCCAGAAGATTGCATCAAAGAACATGGCTTTTTCTGGGGGACATAACATATACAAACTGGCACAGGTGAGATCTGGGAAGAGAGAATTTTGAGCAGGGGTGGCTTGAGGAGAGGCAGATAAGGTGGGCACTTGCCTGAAGCGGAATGAGCGAGCAGTAGTAGTAGGAGAGAAGGTCAGAGACGTTGCCCTCCACTAAGATGTGGCCAGCTGCAGGCGGAGCAGGCTTGCAGGAGAAGTCTACTGCATATCCAAGTGGAGATGTCCAGTGGGCAGCTGGGAAATAAAGCCAGAGCCAGGAAGGGAGGTCTGGGCTGAAGAGAGACATGTGGGGGGTGTAGGCATACAGATGGTGTTCAAGCCTTGGGACTGCTGAAGTCACCCAGAAAACAGGTGTGGAGCATGAAAAGAAGTCTGAGGATCACGTGTGGAAGGACACCCCAGTGCCTTTGGAGAAGCTGAAATTAAGAGTCAGACATGTCTAAAATGAAGGCCATCCTATGAGACAACAGACCTGAATACTTCAAAAATGTCAGTGTTTTGGAAGACCAAAAAGAAAGAAAGAAAGAAAAAAAAAAGCCAGGCAGGGGACTGTTCTAGATTAAAGGGCATCAGCTTTTCTTGGATTGAAAGTTTTCAAAACCAGAAGTTTGTGGGAAACAGAACTACCATATGGTTCAGCAATTCCACTGCTGGGTATATATGTCTCAAAGAATTGAAAACAGGTGTTCAAACAAAAATGTCCATCAGCTAATGAATGGATCAACAAAATGTGATATATCCATACAGTGGAATATTATTCAGCCATAAAATAGGAATGAAGTATTGATACATGCTACAATATGGATAAACCTGGAAAACATTGTGCCAAGTTAAAGAAGCCAGACACAAAAGCCCACATGGTGTATGATTCTACTTACATGAAATATTCAGAGTCTGCAAATCCATAAAGACAGAAAGCAGATTAGTGGTTGCCAGGGTCTGGGGTAAGAGGGAAATGGGAAGTAACTGTTTAATGGATACAGGGTTTCCTTTCAGAGTGATGAAAATGTTCTGGAACTAGATAGTGGTGATGGTTGGACAATATTTAATGAATGTACTAAATGCCACTATGGTAAGTTTTATGTTAATGTGTATTCTACCACAATAAAAAATAAGTTGGGGGGAAAAAGCAGAAATGAAAAATACGTACCATTGCCAAAGATGAATTAGCCTGAGAAAAAGCTGGAACAAGCAAGTCCTAACTCCCAAATCTGTTCATTTTTCTAGCAGCAGCAAGATTTTCATTTCTTCTGATCATCTTGTCAAGGATGTAAGGGCGGGGGTGACAGGAGGCACTGGCTGACTGCTGTGTGCCAGGCATTGTGCTGAGTGCTTTCACACACGGTGCACGGGCCGTCTCCTCATTCGGGACTTCTCTAGCCCAGCTTGTCTCTCTGGCAAGTACCTTCTCATCCTTCAACTCTGAGGTGCCTCCCCAACCCTCTCAGCAGCATTCCTCAAGTCCCGCTCTTAAGCTCTTGCTGCACTTCCTGTGGAGTTTTCTCATAATGTAATTACTTGTTTGCATAACTGTCTCTTAAGAAAGCATTACACGAGGATAAGAAATCTGTGCTGTATTTCCAACAAAGGGTCTGGCACACAGAAGGCACTCAAGAAATACAGGCGGAGTCAATGAATATTTCATTTAATCATCACTCTTCGAGGTATTTATTGTTATCTTCATTATGCTAATTGGTTACTTGAGTCTCAAAGAAATTAACTTGCCTAGAATTAAAAAAAAAAAAAATTAAGTGGTGAGGCAGGTTTTTTGTTGTAGTTTTCTTAACTTTTTATTTTGAAATAATTTCAAACTTACAGCAGTTGCAAAAATAATACAAAACCCATGCAGAGAACTCCAACATACCCCCACACCCAGATACCCAGATCCACCAACTTTTGACATTTTGCTACATGTCATATCATTCTGTCTATACATTCATTTTTCCATCCATCCATTTATCCATCTAACCAAAGGCAAGTTTTTGCACATACTGCAAAGCACTGTACCCCATTGCTTTAAAAACACAGATCCAGAGTATTGTTGGTGATATAAGCAATGCTTAAATAGTTCAGTTTTCTTATCTGAAGACTAGATTTCTTGTTCTTCTGGCCTTTAAGAACTTTATATATGACTGTCAGTATAGTAAATAAATTTTGAAAATTTAAATGTGTCTCCTGAAGGAGGCTGCCAGCTGAAAGAAAGAAATGTATTGCTTCTGAATGCTTGGATTCTGGCTTAAACGTATGGTTTAAAGGAAAAGTATTAGCTGAAAGAGTAGGCAAATCTACATGGAGAGAAGGCAGATTAGTGGTTGCCTAGAGCTGGGGGTGTGGGGTGGGGAGTGACTGCTAATGGGTAGGAAGTTTCTTTTTGGGGTGACAGAATGTTCTAAAATTAGATTGTGGTAATGTGGCAAATATACTAAAAACCACTGAATTGCACACTTTAAATGGGTGAATTATTTAGTAAGTGAATTACATCTCAAGAAAACTTTTATAAAATAAAGTATTAGCTGCGCATAAGATGTGATTGGTCGTCAGGTTTTCCAGTATTCTTTCAGAACACAGATACATTTAGTAGCTTATTTATTTATTGTTTCCGTTATCTTCATTCTTAGAGGAAAACTCTTACTCCTTTGGACAAGGTAGTCTGTTTGGGGCTTTGTTCTGTTTTTTGCCTGAGTGCCCTCTGTTTAGTTGTACCTCTCAGATGAGGTGGTGGTCGCCCCTGGCTCCCAGCGCCTCCCTTCGCCTGGACAGTGGAAGCAATGAAGGCATTCCCACAGCCTCTGCGGCCTCCAGCAGAGCCCCACAGTGAAGGGGAGGGCAGCGCCCTCAGGAGGGCCGCGTGGTCTCAGATTCACGCGCTGCTCTGCTGGCCTGCGGTGGGGGGGACCTGGGGTCAGGGGCCTTGTTCTCATGGCAGGGGAGAGTGATGCCAGTGAGCACTTGTTCAGTTTTCTAGAGCAAACGGCCTATATGCAAGGACAAGTCAAAGAGCTGAATAGTGTGCCCTTAGTGTCAGCTGCCAGCCAGGAATTGCTCGAGCACATCTTCCTTCCCTTCCCTCTTCCCTTCCCTCCTTCCTTCCCTCCCTTCCTTTCCTTCCCTCTCTCCTTCCCTCTTCCCCTTCCTTCCCTCCCTTCCCTTTCTTCCTCTCTTCCTTCCTTTCCTTCCCTTCTCTTCCTTTCTCTTTTCTTTCCTCTCCTTTCCATTTTTTAATTCAATTTTATTGAGATATGTTCACATACCATGCAGTCATACAAAGCATACATTCAGTTATTAACAGTACCATTATATAGTTGTGTGTTCATCACCAAAATTAATTTTTGAGCATTTTCATTACCACACACACAAAAATAATAATAAAAATTAAAGTGAAAAAGAACAATTAAAGTAAAAAAGAAGACTGGGTGGGGTTTTTTTTGCCCCCATTTTTCTACTCATCCATCCATACACTGGACAAAGGGGAGTGTGAGCCACATGGCTTTCCCAATCACATTGTCACCCCTCATAAGCTACATTTGTATACAATCATCTTCAAGATTCAGGGGTTCTGGGTTGTAGTTTGATAATTTCAGGTATTTACTGCTTGCTATTCCATTTCATTAGAACCCGAAAAGGGTTGTCTATATTGTGCATAAGAGTGCCCACCAGAGTGACCTCTCGGCTCCTTTTGGAATCTCTCAGCAACTGAAACTTATTTCATTTCCTTTCACATCCCCCTTTTGGTCAAAAAGAAGTTCTCCATCCAACGGTGCCGGGTCTAGATTCTTCCCCGGGAGTCCTATTCCACATTGCCAGAGAGATTTACTCCCTTGGGTGTCAGATCCCTTGTAGCGGGGAGGGCAGTGATTTCACCTGCCAAGTTGGCTTAGCTAGAGAAAGAGGGCCACATCTGAGCAACAAAGAGGCATTCAGGTCCTCTCCTTTCCTTTTCTCTCCTTTCCTTTTATGTGCAATGAATGGAAAAACAAAATGTGGTATATACCTACAGTAGAATATTATTCAGCTGTAAAAAGGAATAAAGTTCTGAAACGTGACCAACATGGATGCACTGTGAAGCTATCACGTTGAGTGAAATAAGCCAGACACAGAAGGACAAATATTGTATGATCTCACTGATAAGAAATAATTACAATAAGAAGATTCAGTCAGAAACTAGAATATAGATTTCCAGGAGACAGAGTGGGTTTGGGGAATAGAGAATTAATGCCTAAATTGTACAGAGTTTCTGTTAGGAGTGATGGAAGTTTTGGTAATGGAAAGGTGGTAATAGTAGACATATTGTGAATGTAATTAACAGCACTGAATTATATATTTCATTGTAGTTAAAGGGAGAAGTTTTAGGTTATATGTATGTTACTAGAATAAAAATTAAAAAAAATAAAAATAAAAACCCCATAGTACTGTACAACACAGTGAACTATAATGTAAACTCTGGGCTATGGTTAAAAATACAGTTATAAAAATGTTCTTTCCTCAGCTGTAACAAGTGTACCACACTAATGCAAGTTGTTAACAAAAGGGGGCTATGTGGGAACTCCGTATTTTATGCATGATTTTTCTATAAATCTGTAACTTCTCTAACAAAAATATTCCGTTATATGTATATAAAGTGCCTTTTTCAGTTTTTCTGGCCATGACCCATAGTCATACATTTTACATTCTGACCCACTGCGGGCCATGGTCATAAACTCACCTGCTCTGAGCGGGTCCCAGCATGCAAAGACAGTGGCTTTGTTCAAGGGTTTCCCTGTCATTCAGCAGTGTGGATGGGTGAAAGGTACCTTGGAGAACAGCCTACATTTCTGAATGGAAAAGCTGCTTTAGTAACCCCTGGCTGGCAGATTAAGGGATGAGATTCTATATAAGATATTATAAAGACTGTTTTTCTCTTGCTTTAGAGATGGAGGGTGGGAATTCTTTTTGGTGGTCAGTGATGCAGTGGGTAAAAATCTTCCTTTTAGTAAAGAGAAACTATGTTGTGGTTATACCGATCGCCCCAGCTGCGGTTAGCATCTATGAAAACCATTTCCTGCATGCAGTAAAAAGAAAGTTTTCTGCTTTCTACACTAAACTATGTAGGAACAGATATTTCTCTTTGTTGAAATTCATTGCATTGCCTAAGCGAAATGACATCTTGAGGCTCATACTTAAATAGCCTCCTTCTTTTGATCACCCTTGTGCAGATAATTGCTTCCCAAGGGCTCTTTCGATCTTGGTTGTGAGGGGTGATGTGACCAAGGGAGAGAACTGCTGCTGCTTTTTGAGGAGAGGTGGGATTTGCCGGCGGGGGGGCGGGGTGCAGGTTGGGGTCTGAACCTCGTTAAGTCGTCCCTGGAGGCTGGCAGAATTGTGGCCTCTGGAGGTCAGGGAACAGATGCCCCGGCAACCGAGTGAGCCAGTGATGTCACAGATGCTGCCCTGAAACAGATTCGGGAGTCAGGTCCCAGCAGGAGCTCCAAGAGCTGAAAAATGGCTTTGCCTCCCACTTCAGATTCATCTAATGAAAGCGCCATAAAGCACACTCCTCCCAGACATAACTGAGCTGTCAGTCATTGCAGCTGTGTCCAACGTCCGTAATGTCCTTCTCATTTGGAATTTAGCATGCTTAAATAGTAACAGTGAGAAGTTTAGGGTTTGGGGGTAGGGAGGTGTAATTTTGCAAAAGATCTAGCCAGCTCATGCATGTTTCATTTAAAGCCATGTGGTTAATGTGCCCACCCATTTCTAGAAAGGAGCAGGCATGATCCCATTTTAAATGAGGTCTCCGTGATGTCAGACTAAAGGAATATTTCCTGTCTGAGACCACCCCCACATCTTGAAACTTGAACCTGGTCTCAATCTGGGAAGTACCCAAGAATCAAAAATTTATTTTATGTTGACATCCTCAGACTTTTTGAGGAGATAGAGGCCTTTCTGACAGGAAGAAGAAAGCTGAACATCAAAGAAAAAAACAGAATGACAGTGGTTTAAGAGAGCAAGCCAATTCTGCAATCAGCAATTAGCCAAACAACCTATAATTGAGGCACATTTATCTTCTGTGCCCTGGGCTTTGCATCTCAGGTGGACTAGTTTGAGAGATGTGCTTCCCTCTCCCCATCCTCCCGCCATTTTCCCAATGGGGGTGATGGGGGTTGGGAGAGCACACTGTGGCTATATGGAGAATGGTGGCAGAATTCTCCTTTGGAGAGGTCATTGACTTGTTAAACACCAGGTCCTGATTTTGGCTCTGTGACTGTGATTATTTGGGAACTCACATGGAACCAGTGTCTGGAAAATAAGCTGTGGCCTCAGTTGAGTTCCCAGGGTTCTGCCTAAAGAAAATTGTCATTGTGGGTTCTGCTAGAAGCTGTGTTTAATAATTCCTTTAAAATTCTGCTTCAGAAATGTAAGTGGTCTGTTTGCGTTGATCAAGAAATTATTTGCCCAGCTGTATCTGATCATACAAATTAAAGCAACAGCAGTTCACGCCTCAGGGAGAAAGTGGCTCCCCCCACCCCGGCATAATCCTCATTCCCATTGAACTAAACATCTAAACATTTCCTCCTGGGAGAGCTTTACTGGCATAAAATGGTATGCTCGCCTCTGCCTTGCCATGTGTCCTCCACCACGGGAATGGTGTTAGGAAGGAAATTGCTGGAGCAAAGAGGCAGGAAGGGAAGTGGCACCGTCTATTTCCTAGGGAATGAGGTGAAACCACACACAGGAATGGGACAGAAGGAAAGGGAAATTGTAAAGTATCATTTCCTAGAGGTCTGGGAGTGGGTCAGAGGGTTCGTCTTTGCCACTGGCTTCATACAGTTTAACCCTTTTGCATGTTGGACACCAGGCCCTTGGGAGGACACCTGGATCTAGGTGAGGGCTTCCATGGGGGCCAGAGAGGCCTCTGTACGTGCCACTCTCCCATCCACTCAGGGCCTTGCTGATGATCCCGTAATCGTTCACTCTTCTCTAGTCACTGCTCTTTCATTTTTTAGAGACTTTCTTACAGCTGGGTCCTTATTATCCCTATGGGGTTTTCTGAATATTTGCCCTTCAAACCAAATCCTTGACTGTTCATTCACCCCAGTCTGTCCTTCACCATGGTCAAAGCATTATAGAGTGAGACACCAGAAATAAGAAGCAGTCTTTATTATATTATCCTACGTATTACATAATAATTAAAAATTACAGGGGAGAAAATGTACCTTTACAAATGAGAGCTCTGGCAGTCACCACTCTAACCAAGGGACCAAACTTAGCATCCCCAGTGCCGGGATGACCTGACCTTATGTGCTTCTGATAATGATGCAATAAGAAGAACCCAGCCTCATCTGTGCACTGTTCTTGGCAAAAATCTTGAACCCGATTCTATTCGTAGGAGACAATCCAAGATGAGCAACATTCTATAAGACAACCAACCTGGGACTCTTAAAAAAAATTGGCAGTGACATCAAAGAGCAAAAATAAACAAGAAACATGACCACTTCACACTCATTACAGTGGCTGTTTTGTTTTTTGTTTTTTAATGGAAAATAAATGTTGGCAAGGACTTGGAGAAATTGAACTCTCGTGTGTTGCTTGTGGGAATGTAAAATGGTGCGGTGATTATGGAAAACAGTTTGACAGTTCCTCTAAAAAGTTTAACTTAGAATTGGCCATGACCCAGCAATTCCACTCTTAGGAAAGAATTGAAAGCAGGAACTCAAACAGACTTTTGTACGACAGTGCTCATAGTAGCATTATTCTCCATAGCCAAAAGGTGGAAACTTCAGCTCAAGTGTCCAGATGAAAGGATTTTTTAAAAAGGCTGGAGACTGTGCTAGATTAAAAGAGACAATAGAAATTTCCAAATACAGTGCATGATGGGAGGGAATGGACCAAGGCCATTTGGGGAAATTTGAATATGAACCTTAGATTGTATTATTATATCAGTGTTAAATTTCTTGGCTAGGATGCAAGGTGGTGTAGGAAAAATGTCTTTATTCTTAGGACATATACTAAAATATCTCAGTGGTAATGTGACTTAATGTCTTCAGCTTACCTGAAAATGGTTCCTAGCCACCCCACCACCAAAAAAAAAAGGAAATTGAGAGTGAGAGAGCGCAAATGTGGCAAAATGTTAATAATTGGTGACTCTGTGTGGTAGGTTATTTGTACAATAGTTGTTCCATGCTTTCAACTATTGTGTAAGTTTGACATTTTTCAAACTATAAAGCTGGGGAAAGTCTCTCACTAGACCATATTGGGGTCCTTGTGCTAAATGACTAATTTCCCATAGTTCTTCCTTAATGTTACAAGAAGCAAAGAACAAGGCTGAGCAACTCTGGTGATGGATCTCAGTTCATTGAATTTCATTGTTAAAAATGTGTGTCTCAAGAAACCTCCCTCTGGATTAGCCACACGATGTCTCAATTCTAAGATGCTTTTGTGAATTTGGGAAATGCATTTTTCCTTTAAAAGAAGTTTCCTTTAGTTCTTTTTAGTTTTTCAGGATGATAAAAGATAAGTTAGGCATATAAATTCAGTGCCTACAGAAAGGGGAATAGTTTATCTTTTTTTTATCGCTCTATTGAGATATGATTTCATACACCATACAATTCACCCATTTAAAGTGGACAATTCCATAGTTTTTAGTATGTTTGCAGAGTTGTGCGTCTATCACCACAATTTTAAAACATTTTCATTACTCCAAAAAGAAACCCCACACCCTTTAGCTATCACTTCCCAATTTCCCACTTCCCCCAGCCCTTGGCACCACTTATCTATTTTCTGTCTCATGGATTTGCTTATTCTGTACATTTCATATAAATGGAAACAGACAATAGGTGGTCCTTTGTGACTTTTTTCATGTAGCCTAATTTCTTCAAGGTTCATCATGTAGTAGGTGTTAGTACTTCATTCCTTTTTATTGCCCAGTAGTATTCTATTAAGCAGTTTATCTTGTTACCATTGAATGTCATGAATCAGTTCCTTTTCTTCCTGTCCACATACACATATAATTGTGAACACCTCAGTCATTTGACTTCAGTGCATCTTATTTGCTTTGGTTAAGGGCCAGTTCTGCAACTTGGACTTTCAGCTTGAGCTTCCCTCTGGAATTTTTGTTATATAATTCAAAGGTACACATGCAGAGGGAGGAGACAGCTTGATGGTATTTTTCTTTCTGGAAGAACTGAAGCATGTTCCATCAGATTACAACCTCAGAAATAGGAGTGGATGAACACTCAAATACCTTAAATCTTACATGCCAGCTGACAGTACAGATCCTTTTGCATCTTCACACCACCCTTCCTTCTGCATTCTGTATGTGATCCAAGCATTACTGATGGCATCAAGAGAAGGGCATGAAAGTACCTGCTCCTTCCTAACACTTGTCAAACTCAGCACCAGGCAGGTCTGAAATTGACAGATTAATAGAAGCAGACAGCACCTTCCCCTCTATGTCTGGTTTCAGCAGAGCAATAGACCAGTGGAGGACTCTTCGCAGAGAAGAGGGGCACTAGCTTTCTCTTGGAGTATGGTGCTCATAACAGAACTGCCCGGTTAGTCAGTTAACTTACCCAAGAGGAAAAATCCATTTCAGTGTCATGACAAACCCCTAACTCCAG
>PVKY010002621.1:0-24791 GCA_004027775.1 Bradypus variegatus | reverse complement strand
TGTAAATTTGTAACCAAATAAACACCCTTTATAAAAGCCAGTCCATTTCTGGTATTTTGCATGTTGGCAGCATTAGCAAACCGGAACATAGAGATACTATTTATTCTACCTGTTTCTGGGGAAGATTCGGTGAAATAAAACACACAGGTAAGTGGCTCCCAGTAGATGCTTCCTACTTTCCAATGTTCAGGGAAATTCTGTTACACATAACAGTCTGGTGTTTGTGGCCTTGGGGAATGAAAGGGTGGCTGGTACAGGGCTGAGAAGAGGGAAGACAGTAGCCACCACTGCCGCCAGACAATAGTGGGCAAGCAGGAGTCAGCAGGCAAGGGGGGTCCAGGGCATTCAGGACCCCCCCCCCCATAGTGGTGGAGAACAGGGGCTGCCTCAGCCTGGAGGGACCGTGCAGGACCTGCTCTGGGGCTTCCACCTGCCTCTTTCTTGCCTGCAGGATGGCTCAGCAGCCCCTGGAAGGAATGGCCTTTCCTTGACCCTTCCGGGGTTTGGGGAACACTCTTCATTCCCCATACGCAGTTCCAACACAGACCGGGGAGCACACATGAGAAGCTGGTCCCCAGGGATCCTGCTCTGCCTTGGGGTCCTTCTCCCTTCTTCTTGCTCTTACCCCTCTTGCCCATCAGCTCCAGGAGTTCAGCTCCCACCTCCATCCATGCCCAAGGAAACTCACATAAGAAACCACAAACAACACTGATCTGCGGCCTGAAACACACAGCCCAAGAACGTCCAGCTGGATGGCCAGGGGCTGGGGGCAGAGGTGGGAGAAAAGCTCTGAGACAAGTCCATGAGCCGGGGACGTCTGCAGGGGAAAAGCATTATCAGGGAAGATTCTGGTGAAGCTGGAGCTGGGGGTGGAGGCACAAGAGAATGCGTGTGTGTGCATGTGTGTGTGTGCACACATGCAGGGTGAGTCCTGGCAAGGGGGACTTGGTCAACACATTTAGATTCAGTACCATGTTCCCAGTACAGCTGCACACCAAGAACTGTGCTGGGTACGTTTTTACATCCTTTGGGCCCCAGATCTGTACACCAGTCCCTCTGAGAAGCTTGCACTCTGTTTTTTTTCCCCTTTTATGCATGAGAAGAACAAGGTTTTCAGAAATTGCGTCTTGCCCAACATCACATGGCTGGACACCTCTCTGCTTGGGTGCCCATGGCCTACAGAATAAAGTTCTAACCATTTAGCCTGGTGGTGAGAGCCTTGCCAGGCTACCCAGGCCTCTGTGACTTTGTCCCTGTAGGCTCCTCTCCCAAGGACACTGTTGTCCCTTCTCCAGCTGGGAGCTCTGAGACCCTCCCTCTAAGTTTTGGGTCAAACTGTTCTGCCTCTGGGATCTCTTTACCCAGACTCAGTGGGAAACGCTTGTTCTGTGCTCTCACCTCAGCGCTGCCTCCACCTTAGCATTTGTCACACTGCATTCAAGTGACCGGCCACAAGCCCGGGTCTGCCCTTGCACCTCAAACAAAGGGGTCATGTCTTGTTCACCCTGTCACTTTAGTATCTAGCTCAGGCCCCAGAGTGTGGGAGGAGACAGTACTGGTGGCTCAGTGAATACATGCAGCAGTGAGCAGATGGCTGAATCAGAAAAGGGCCCAATCCCTGGGGAGCTCTGCTGCTTCCAAACTGGGTTGCCCATTGGAATCTTCTGGAAGTTCTCTCTTGTTCATCTGCCCTGAGGTCCTGGGATGTAGAGGTGGAGCAGCCACTTAGGTGACAGAGAGGACCAGCAGCAAAAGCCATTGCCATCTGAGAACCTCACAGCCAGGACTCATGGGAGAGATGGGGGCAGCTGGGGCCCAGAGAGGGGCAAGACTGGCCAGCCTTCCAAAGGGGAGGGCGAGGGAGCTGGGATTAAGTCTCAGATGGCTTGTCCCTGGGACCCTCAGTCCAGTCTTGTTGAGAGAAACAGAGTTGGGAATTGTGACTGTGCTGATGGGATGGGAGTGAGGTGGGGGCCAGTATACATGATGCTGTGGGTGTTTGCTATGAAACCCACTAGCTGTCTCACTTAGTTAAATTTATTTAGTTCTCCTCTCTTTCAGTCAGTGGCACCCACTGAACCTTAGGCATCTCTCATGAAGCTAAGAAGGAAGAGCAGGAGCGAGTTATAAGATTCCATTTTATAATGAAAAAAAAATTCTTCTTTGTTCTTGAGCTCCCTCCCCTTCCCTTAAGGTAAAAATATGGATCGGAGATGTTTTTTGTTGCCGCATTTCCTTGCAACTCCTTTGGCCGTTTGTCTAGCTCCTCGTGGCTGCCACAAATTTATAGCTCGTCCTTTCTGGAAGTAGCTTCGGGGAGAAAGACGATGAAATTTCATTCTAGCTAATTTAAAGCAATAATAATTGTTCACATGTTAGGGAGCATTCCTATTAAATCAGTCCAATCTTTCGGAACAGCTGCAACATAATGAAGCCAAACTTGCTGATTGGGCTTCCTTTAGCTTTGTAATATTCATTTGTTCACCCAGCTTTTGTTTTAGCAAAATGGTGCCCAGGAGCCAGCCTTGTGCCAGCCCTGGGCAGGCAGCCAGAACGATGTGGGTACCTGGACACAGGGTATTATTATTCTTATAGGGGAGAAGAGGACAGGTGAGCAAATTGCTATAACATGGCTAAAGCTTTGGAGGCCCCATGAACAGGTGCCTGGTGGTGTCTTGTGCTACAATCAGGAATCCAGAAGGAGGATTGAGCTCCAGGGAGAGGTATGGGTTCCATTTGGGCATGTGTGTCTGTGTTGGACTTTTGGTGAATGGGGGTGAGCATGGGGTGAACATGCTAGAATCAAGTCTAGGGATGGGGTGGGTGAGCCAAGGCCTGGCCAAACACGGGATAGGGAGGGGTTTGGCTACTGAGAGAAGTCAGGGGCAGGAAAACTGAGACCTAGACCCAGGATCAGGCTAAAAGGGGAGAAGGAAATGGGGAAGGGCATCCATCTCCAACTGAAGAACAAACCCAAGGTGCCTGGCAGGGATGCTGCAAGCAGCCAGAATAGGTGAGCTAGGAGGGAGCTTGAGCTCAAGCTGATGAGCCTGTGCTGAGAGCTGGTCTTTATTGCAGCAATTTGTGAGTGCTGTGGGGCAGATCAGTTGCCCATGAGCAACGAGGAACTGCACAGAGCTAAATTTGAGGTGCCCATGGGCTACGTAGGAGCAGATATCAGGGAGCAATTGGCCTCACTGCATCCTGGAAGAAGGACTGAGCTAGAGAGAAAGAAATCTGCAAGATGCACAGAGATGTAGCTGGGGACGTGGTGCCTTCTGATCTGTTCTGCAAGGTGGGATGATAGAGCAAGAGGAGTGCTGGCTCAGGATGGGACCCAAACTGGGGCCTCCAGGGCAGGAAGATGGTACAATATGCCCTGGTTTGCCTGGGATGGTCCCTGCATCCTGCATAAACGTTGACAGTGCTTGCCTTCACTCCTGAAGACCCAATTTGGATGATGAGCGATGCTGTGTATAATATCACCCCATCTGAAACAGATCCAGCACCGTGTCAGCCTGCTCCTCCGGCCTGCTCCTCCAAGGGCCCACAGGGCTTTGCCTTTGGAAAAATCAATCTCTTCTCCTAGCACCAACCTTAGTTTTCCTAGTGACCTTGGCCTCACTGAACTTCAGTTCTGTCCCCAGTGTTGCAAAATGGTCACCCTATAAATAACACAGGCGTTGCTTCTTTGAGTTGTTGTGATATTGACGTGGATGCGAAAGACCTTCGTAAGCCCTCAGGGGTCTATCATGATCCCACCTCTTTCTACCCCCTCCAGAAATCAGGCCACCATGCCTTTGAGGCTGTGCTCAAAGGCTGCGGGCTGGAGAACCAGGGCCTCCCCTTTCTCTCTTCCATTCCTTCCGGCATCATCCTGGAGATGCCCAAGTTCCTTCAGAGCACTGGGTGAAAACCTCAGTGAGGACAGAAGAAGGGCTTCAGGGTGTGGAAGGCACTGGTGATTACACTTGTGCCCAGTGAGAGCGTTTTCTGCTTTAGGTATAGAAGCCAAAGAACAGTGTAGGCTCCATGAGCAAAGGTAAGTTGTTTGGAAGGAGGGAGGTAAAAGTCTTGCTTGCTCTGGACACAGACTCCACAAAGGGAAATGTTGCATTTACTCAAGTTGATATGGAGGATACTGAGGATTCACTCCATGTCCAACCCAGTGTGGTTGCAAAGCAGGGATATTTGGCCTGGAGAAGCCTTAGAGGCCAAGGGTTACCACTCATATAAGAAAGGATGCATGTGTACATTTTCTCTTTCTAGACTTGATGTCATATTAACCAGGTGGTCTGAAAAGGTACTGAGCTCCCCATCCCTGGAGGAATGGGAGCAGATATTGTAAAGTTACATAGAAGGGATGCTGTAGTAGCAACAAAGCATGTGCAGAGGACTGGACAATTGGCTTCCAAGGAACATCCCAGGCCTGGGCTTCTAGGATTCTCCAAACACTAGCCTTTCTGCAGCCTTCTGGATGAGTCAAAAGTCCACCCAGCTCTGGCCTCCTCGCTGGGTGGGGCTCCATAGGAGCCGCCAAGGGCTTCCCCTCCTCAGTCTCGGGTCACTGCTTTCACAGCCTCTGGGGTCGCCTCTTGCAGCCACCCTCCTGGAGTCAAGAACTGGAAAGAACTGAATAAATTGGTTAAACAAGGAAAAGGAAAAATACATGCACACATGCAGACACACATACACAAAGAGAGGGAGTCTTAGTCTGGAAGGAGAAACGCCATCTTGTTCTGGCCTTTTATCATCAGCCCATGGAGATGAATATTCTGACCTAATAATCCAAACAAGCTGTAATTGCAAACAGACCCTCTCCAGGCTGACGCCGAGGAGAGAGCAGATGATACCTGCTGAGCACAGCAGGCCTGGCCCGCCAGCCTTCCTCCCACCCGCCGCCGATCGATGCGGCCGCCCGGCCGTGTGCGCCATTTTGCTGGCCGGGCTTGATGGAGCCCGGCTCACATGCTGCCTTCTCCAGGGAACGTGGGGCTCCCTTTACAGGGGAACCTGCTCAGAGGCAAGCAGCCCCCCTTCCACCTCCCAGCACAATCCTTACTATGAGGAAGAGGGGAGGAGCTTTGCTCCCACCCCACCCGCAACTCCACCTCCCCTTGGCTCGGGAAGATGTTCTCTTGGGTATGACACCGAGGCTGGAAGTTCTTCATGTCCCCTCCTTGCCCCCACCTCCTTTTGTGTGTTTTGTTTCAGACACACCCTGGGCTCAAATTTACTTTGAAGGTCAGTAATTTCCACTCTGTCTTTTCAAAATATCTGCTCAGTTCTTCTGGGACCCAAATGTTGATTCTTTGCACTGAGGAATGTCTCCCTCAGCCACAAATACATTCCAGAAATATCCATCCAGCTGCCGTAATGGACAAGACTTATGGGGGGCAAAGGTGAACCTAGCCTGGTTCTTGTCCCCAAGGCACTTGCACCGGCGAGGACCCAGCCAACCGTGTGCCACACACCCAACAGGATAAGGTGGATGGTTTGTGCCCCTCTTGGGCACTGACTTCCCAGAACAACTGGGGTCCTGGGGAAGGCAGGATTCACTGGGTGGGGTCAAGGTAGAAAAGGAATTAGAGCTAGGTCTTGAAGGAAGAGAAGGATTTTGATGGACAGGGTAGCTGGTACAGCTTGGGCAGAGGAGAGGCTGGACGAGTTGGTTGTGTCTGCTGGTCTCCTGAGGCTGGTGCATGCACTCTGTGGTTCAGTGATGACGAGGCCCATGTTGGGACGCAAAGCTGGAAGTGCATGTGGGTTGAGACCAGATTGTGATGGACTTTGAAGAGCCTGCTAAGGAGCTTGGCTTCATTTCAAAAGAAATGGGGGAACCTTGGAGGGTTTGGAGCAGAGCTGTGGCTTAGAGATGTGGTGGTGGGGTAGGGGATGGACTCGAGAGGGAGAGGGTGGAGGCAGGAGGGTAGCTGGGAAGGGATCAAGAGTTCAGGTGAGAGGAAATGCAGGAATGACTCAGGGCAGGAGGATGGAGGAGGAGGAGCAGAGTCTGGTGATAGTTTCCTCTCCAAGAGGTCCTCGCTGGGTCAGAGGCCTTGCTTAGGTGGGATGGTTGAAAGGCGGCCAGATTGATGGCTTTAGGTGCTGAGGACCAACTGGGTTTTGATACCAATGCCTTTTCTTTTAACTTTTTAATTTGAAGTAATTATTGATTCACAGGAAGTTGCCAAGATAGTGTAAGAGTGATGGCGTCACCTAGTTTCCCCCAGTGGTTACATCTTGCAGAATTACAGCACATTGTCAAAAGAGACAAAGGCCCTTGGGCCTTCCAGCCAACACAGCCCCTGCCTGGAGAGCTCATAGGTCTCCATCAAGGTTTATGTGGCTTGAGCTTTCCAAAGCACTGACTTGTTTCAGGCTCCCAGGTCCTTCCCTGGAAACTGAGGGCCTAGGCAAGCTAGGCAGGGCAGGGAAGCTTCTGAAGTATCAGCCCCACCAGCAGGCAGGCTTGGAACAAGGTGGGCAGCTTTTGGCTCAGAATTTCCAGTGTTGGGGCAAGTGGTAGTGGCTTAAGCTGCATCGTGGGGATCCTATCTTGTTTTCCCTTCTTAACACCCCAGGTACTGGCTGAGCTTGGGCTTGGCATGAGCATCAGCTGGCCTGGCTGAGCTGTGCAACCCTCCTTATCTCTTATCAGGCACACCTTGGAGGTATGGACCTCCCCCCACTTCCAAATTCTAGACTGGCTCCAGAGACTATTCATCATTGCCCAGAGGTTTCCGGAGTTACCAGGAGGCTACCTCTTGGAAAGAGGAACCAACCTCAAACAAGGCCAAGATGGATTCCTCCACCCTCTGCACAAGTCCCCCTGAAACCCACTTTCTAAATGGTCTCTCGACCTTGTTCCCTCCAACCCCCTGGCTCCCCGGAGTGTCCTGCTGAGAAGATGGCCTCTCCACCAGCTCACTCAGCTGTCTCTGTGCCGTTTGGTAATGGCCTGGACAGCTCCAGGCTGCAGTCTGGGCACCTGGCTCCTGAGTTGGCCCACCACGGATATCAGGTAGGTGGGTAAAGCCCTCTCCTGGGGGAAGTTCACCATCGACACAGGGGGCCTGGATCCTCCCAAAGAAGTTATAGGCATGAGCATGCTTTGCAAAGTCAAGTGCTGCAGCAATGCTAGAACCCTTTGTTCTAGACATTCAAGCACTGGCTAATTCCCTCTCACAGTTTCATTTCTACTGATCACTTTCCTGACCCATGAAGGAGAGTAATAATTAAACCATTTTTTGGAGCTTCTACTGTGTTCCAGGTACTTTTCAGATAGTATCCCAAAATCCCTTTTACAGATGAGGAGACTGAGGCTCAGAGAGGCAGAGGAGAGGCTTTGTTCAGGAAACATTTATAAACTGCCACTTGCCATGGGCATATTGTTAAACTTGACACTGTGGCTTTGGACCAAGCCTGTCCCTCCCTACACAGAGCTCTGAGCCTCGGGGATGACAATATGCCGAAGCTCCAACCTAGGTCTGTCTGGATCCAAAGCAAAATTTGTCCCCAATGCCTTGCTCATTGTACATAAGTTTTTCCTGAGGCAAGCAAGGGTCTAAAAGTGCTGCTTTCTGATCTCACCGATGAAGCGATGGAGGCCCATGTTTGTAAAATACCCCCCTGGAGAACTTGGCACTCACCCTGCACGGTGCCAGGCTCCTCCTCAAGTACAGTCTCACCTCCTACAGGTCTTCTCTGCCAGTCTCCCTCACCGCCCCCCTGATGTGGATATCATTCACTTCCTCTGCTCTAGAAGCTTCTAGGTTTCCCCGGGCCTGTTGAATTCAGTCAGACTCCTCAGCCTGGTGTCTTGGCCATCCTCACTCTGACTCCACTGCCCTTCCCCAGCTTTCCCTTCTCTTTCCTCCTGTGCCCTGAGCTGTTTGCCTTCCACGATGACGGCTCTTTCTGCTGGCTGCATTGACGGCCTCTCGGCTCCTTACCTTCTCTCTGCCTGATCCCTCGTCAGGTTCCAAGAAGTCCTCCTTTTCCTGGCCCCGGTGCACTCTCCCCTGCAGGGCATTAGCAAGCCAAGCCGATGGGAAGAGCAATGAGACACTCAATGATAGCAAATGGAACTTTCTGGGTTTCCTTTAAGAGCCTGAGCAGAGGCTTAGGTCATGGCTATATTTTACTGATTTCTGTCTGTCTAAAGATAGTATTTTCATACTAGGAGAAGCATTTCATAGACCTAGAGGTGCACCTGCCTCAGCCAGAAGCTTGCCAGCAGGCCACTGGAAGCAGTGGGCTGGGCTGGGGGCAGAGGTTGTGGTCTTAAAACAGCTGCAGAAATGGGTCCCGCCCTTGAAAGCTTGCAATATCCTTTATCGAGAACCTCCTGGGGTGCTAGATGAGCGGCTACTTCCTGAGGGCCTGCAAAGGACTCAGGAGATCCTTCCTTCCTTTTTTCCCTGATAGGCCTAAGTGGAGGGAAAATCAGATGCTCCCTGGTTTGCTTCTTTGGTTGGTCCCATTTCCCTTTCTTACCTGTCTTTCACTGTTGTGTCCTGGAAAATAAACTCTGGAAAACTTCTCTTTTAAAGGGAACTGATAGAGGCCACAAAAGCCAAGTGCTGATCTTCTGACTCCCTGGGGATTCTTGCACACAGATCCCTGGTTCATTTGCTTGTTCATCCATTTACTCACTCACTCACTCACTCACCCACTCACTCACTCACTCACCAGGTGTACACTGAGCACTTACTATGTGCCGGGTGGCGTCCCACTTGGGTGTGCTCCACTGAACAGGATGAGGATTCTCTGCTCACATGCCTTCCCGCTCTACCATGCATGGTGCCCCCATTCAGCCGTGTGTGGTGCTCCCACTCTACCCCTGTGGCGCCTCCACTCTCCCGTGCACCCACTGATTGTTGAGCATACTATGGGCTTGCCCCACCCAGCCTCTCTTCCTGAGGTCCCTCTTGTCTCCCGAGGGTGAGGCTCAGCACGCCTCCTTCAAGTTCTCCTAACTCCACCCTGCTTGGCCAGTTCCTGACCCGCTCCTCCCCTGGGCCTTGGCAGTGCCAGCAGCCCGACCAGTTGCCCGGGTTCGGGTGGCTTTCCTTGTGGCATTGCATAGGACCCCAACTGCAGTGGCATTCACAAGCTCCCCAAAGGGCTCCACGGCTTCCCAGTTTCCCTGGGGGGAATGACTCACCCATCCCTCAGAGCATCCGTTCATTCTTCAGACATGGGCTGAACGTCTGCCATGCGCCGGGCGCTACACTCAGGGTGAGCTACATGAGGGCCTTTCGTTCAGCTTCCTTGGTCACGTCTCCCGGTTTCCAAATTACTCTTCAGTGTGTGTCGATGTATCTCCCTCACTATCGATTTCTGTATCGTTCCCACCCAGACTGTGGGCCCTGCAACAAAATTGTGTTGACCAAGTGAATGAAGCCTTTTGGGAAAGGCTCTTTGAGGGAAAAAATGTTGAGCTGGGTCTTGAAGACGAGCTGGATTTCCCAGGTGGGATAGGAGGCTGGGCAAGGGCATCCAGGCAGAGGGAGAGGGGTGGACAGAGACTTGGGGTGTGTGAAAGAATGTGGCGTGTTGGCAATGGCGAGAAGATCCATGGGCATAAAGGTGAGACGGGGCATCCCGAGGCTGCAGTGAGCCAGCAGGACAGGGACTGCCGAGTCAGAGAAGCTGCAGAGACTTGGAGACCACCCCAGGGGTTTGGACTTCAGCCTGATAGGGGCACTGTGACTTTGAGAAAGGAAATGTCATGATTATTTATTTCTTTGTTCATTTCTTAGTGGCTATGGGGGTGAGTAGAACATGAACTCAAGAGGGGATGGTAAAGACAGGAGAATGTTTAGAATATTCGGAAAGCTCTGTAACAGCCTCTTTGAAAATATATATTTAATGAGGCCCAATTTAGTAACTCAGGACCATCTAACCTAAAAGCACACCAAGATGTACTGAGCAAAGGGCTTTCAAATTGTTCTGTTATTTACATTGAATCAAGGAGGCCACCTTCCTGGAGTCTAGTGGCGGCTCTCGTGTGTATTTAATTTGAGTTTTCTTTTGGCTGTTTAAAAATAATTTGATTTTCTCCTGGTCTGTCCATGCAGCCTTCAGAATATAATTATTCAAAGAAAAAGAGAAAGTTATTCTCAGAGGCTTGTTTATTAGATGGCACGTCAGGCCTCCTGGGCAAATGAGATGCCTGATTTTTGTTAGGCAAAGCTGTATACAGTATTTGTCACACAATTACGTGGACATATTTAGCATACCTGCCAGGAAAAGGAGAAGACCTTAGGGGCTCCAAAGCTTGCCAGGCATATTTATGCATGTCACAGGTGACTTGCTTTTCCCAGAGTCCTTATCTCTTTTGAAGGCAGTAGATGCTAGAAGTTGCCTTGATGGTTTGCATTTATTGTTGGCATCTAATGTGGGATGTCGTCAATCCAGTTAAAGGAGAACACAAATGTGCACACTCACACATACACACACACCACTGTCTAGAACCAAAACCTTATGCTGATGGTTCGTACTGTTGGATATAATTGCTGGAAAGATTTTGAAATTGTGTAGGTCAACCACCTCGTGTTATAGATAAGGTATCTGCAGCCCAGAGAGGGTGAGATACTTGCCTATAGTTACTCAGCAAAGGAAAGGCCAATAGGGGAACTTGGAACCTTGGTGTCTAGGTTCTCTTCCAACAAGCACATAGTCAGGGAAAAGTCCTTTATGATGAAATTTTCCCACCATGCTCTGCACTCAAGAAGGGCTGCTCTGTCTTGGGCAGAGTCCAGATCCTATCTGGGAACACCCACTTTAAACAGCATTGGCAATGATGGTTAATTTTATGTGTCAACTTGGCTAGGTTATGATGCTCAGTTGTTAGGTCAAACACTGGTCCAGATGCTGCCACGCAGGTATTTTGTAGACTGGATTAGCATCTAAAATCAGTTGACTTTAAGTAAAGGAGATGACCCACGGCAATGCGTCATCCAACTGGACCTTCGTCCAATTAGTTGGAGGCCATAAGAGCAAAGAACTGAGAGTTCCAGAGAGAAGAGGAAATTCTACCTCAAGTCTACACCTCCCTACTTATCTGAGTTTCCAGCCTGTTGGCCTCCTCTGCAGAATTTGGACTTGCCAGTCCCCACAAACATATTAGCCAATTCCTTAAAATAAATCTCCTTAAAATTCCTCAAAATGAATGTATATATATACATATATATACACACACATGCACACACATACATATATCCTTTGGTTCCCGTTTCTCTGGAGAACCCTGACGGACACATTGGCCTATATCACAATTCTTGTTTAATAAAAGGAAGGAGCTGGCTATATCCTCAGAATTGGTTTTGCTACAGGCCCATTCCATCACACCCATCTTGTTCCTTGAATGGTATTTGTGGGTTGGCAAAACATGTGGATTATTTGCGCTTGGAAAGCAGTATCCCCAAGCTCCATGAGGCTGGGCTGGTTTAACATCCTTCTAGGCATATGGCTGTGGTTCCCTGGAGTTTGGTGTTTTTTTGGAGTCTGTTCCCATATATTACCAAAAAACAGCCCCTATTCCTTCTCCTTCCTTCTTGAGGACCAGAGTTAGCAATATCCGTTGGTGTTTAACCAGCAGGAATTGACTCTACACCTATGATGGACCAGCTCACTTGGGATGGACAGAGGGAGCTGAGCTAAGGAGGACAGTGAGGGTTTGGCTCAAGGCAGGCCCTCACGGACGAGTTTCATGATTTCCCGGAAAGCAGGGACCATTTCTTCTCATTCATTCATCCATCCAGGAATCCTTTTATTAAACTTCCTACATGTCAGTAAGTGACATCTCTTTCATTGAAACCCAATTTTTCATTTGCTTATGTCGTAGGCTATACTTTAACATGCTTATGCATACTATATTATTATTTAATTAAAATTATGTAAACACCTATTAGTCTCTCACCATATGGCAGACAAATGACCCCATAGATGCTTTTTCTTTTATAATACCATTGTGTTCCTGCTGCCGTCCTGGGAGATGCTTGTTATTGTCATTTTGCAGATAAGACACCTGCATGTATTTTGCTTGAGGTTACACAGGCCAGAAATGGGGGAGACGGAAACCATTGCCACATGTGCTGGGTTGTGTGGTCCAGAGACCTGGAGGTGGGTGGCCTTTGAGTTGGACCTGGAAGGAGGTGAAAAGGTAGACCACAGAGGATGGAGCCTTCCGGAAGAGAGAGAAAGGAGACTTGCAAACACAAGCAAGAAGTGTGTGTCCGCCAGAGCACTTGGTTGCAAATACCAGAAGGCAAGTCTAGCTAATTAACATTAAAAGAGAAATGAGAACCAGGCTCAGAAGCTTGGCAGTCAGAAAGAGCATCCCAAATGTACAGCAGAACTGCCCCGGTGACCACTCCGCAGCACCCCCTTCCCCCTGTCCCCTGCCGCCTGTGGAGCAGGCTCCTGAGAATTGCATGTCTAAGCTCTAGACATAATGGCTAGAACCACTGTGACTGCTGTGTAGGGAAATTAGCTGCATCTGCTTCCCCTTGTGCCCTGCTTCTTCATGTCCTTGCTTCCAAGTTGAAGACTGGCATGGATTTATCTGATTGTCTAGGTCACAGGTCTCCACCTTGTCTTCAGACCCACAGGGAAAGTGAGTTTCTGGCTTCTTTTCTCTGGTGGGAGGGAGGGACTTGTAAAGTAGGGAGTTTTCCAAACAGAGGCTCCCAGGGTGGAGGAGCTTGTGTACCCATCTCAGACAGCAGCTAGGGAACCCGGCCCTGCCCCTGCTGTCTTGTCACTCAACTCTGCTGGCTGTGCCTCCATTTCATCATCAGCAAAATGAGCTGACAGAAGCATTTGTCATGATGGAGAGTGGTGAGGTTAAATAAAGGGCTGTCTAAAAATGATTAGAAGAGTGCCTGGCACCCGAAGGCTCTCAGCAATGTTAGTTGCTATGAGCGTGACTTCTGCCATCTTGGCTGGAAGATAGGCTACGTGATGTGTGTGTGCCTGTGCATGTGTGTGTGCACACATGTGCACATGTATGCACATATGCCCAGGGGGAGGGCAAGAGGCAATGCTGGGAGATGGGGCTGCCGGAAGCTGAGGCCATCTCCCGAAGGGGTGAAGGGCTGTCCCTAGGGGCCCCTGGAGTTTGGATTTCTCTAAGAGGATGTTGAAAACACTGCCCTCTTCAAAGCAGGGGAGGGGCCTTATGGTGTTTGTGTCTTAGGAAGTTGCTGGACAGAGGGGGGCATGTCCAGAGGGGAGCGACCGGTGAGGAGGTGGGTAGCAGTGAGGGTCCTCGTCAAGCTAAGGTCAGGGAGTGTAGAGAGTGGGACCAGTGCTGTGAGTGGGCTGGGGTAGGATATACTGACCTGGACCCCTGATTAGATATAGGGGAGGACAGACCAGTTTTCTTTCTATTTGAGCAAATGGTGGCCCAGACCCAGGGCCCATCCTGGAGGGAGGAGGAGGAGGAGGAGGAGGAGGAACAGGGATGGGGGCTGGGGATGCATGGGTGGTGTGGGAGTGGGCCATGCCCCCCCTTGGGGACTCACTGCATCTGGGGACTATCCAGGAGCAATGTCATCAGGCAGGTGGCCCGATGGGATGGCTAGGGGGCTTAGAGAGAGGCCTGGGGCTGGAGCGGGAGACAGGCCTCCCTCAGGTCTCTGAGACCCGGAAAAGCATGCCTGCGGTGGCAATTTTGCTCTCCAGGGGACCTCTGGCAGTGTCTCAAGACAATTGTGATTGTCATGATGGGTGGGTGCTAGTGGCATCTAGTGGGGGAGGCCAGGGATGCTGCAGAGCATCTTACAAAGCCCAGGACAGCTGCACCCAGCAAAGAATCACCCCACCCAGAATGCCAAAAAATCCTGACGCAGATGGGAAAGGGGGAGCCCCCATGGTGCAGGAGAGGAGGAAGTCAGGGACTTCCTCGGACACCCTGGAGGGGTTAACGGCCCCCTAGGCTGTACTGGTGGTGTTACAGCTCCCAAGAGTGACAGATAATGAAGAGGCAAAGGGGGCTTTCTTTTTAATTGGGTGTTCACTGGGGACTGACTCGGCACCTGCGGTACCTCAGCTCGGACTGCTGGGCCGTGGGACGCGTCAGTCATACCAGCTCTGTTTCCAGTCCCTCTCTTTCTTCCCACATCCTGTCACCCCCACCTTTCCTGGCCACACTGGCCACCTTCAGTGCCTTTTCTCTGCCCACACCCCAATTTATTGCCGATCTCACAAAAAGCAAACTTGGGAGAGAGAAGATTGAGTTTGCTTCTCGCAGCAGAATTTGATTTAGGGCCACGAAGGTAGCAATTGCTGCAAAGCAGAGATTGGCTATTTCGGGAGGTCTGGGAATGATTTTTTCCCATCTCCAAATGACCTTACATCTCTTCTGTCTCCTGCCCGCCCCTGGGCTGGGATTGATGGTGGGTGCTGTGACTGGACTCTGATGGACCCTCACTGCCGTGCCTAATAAATCTTCTGATGGACACAGGGAGCCCACTGCCCTGCAAGGATGGATGGCTGAATGGGCCGGTGGTTTAACCCAGTGGGGTTCTGGTAGATTTCTGGTTCCAGCAGCCGCTGTGGATGCCAGTGCATGCTAACTGGAGCTGACAGGGGCTGTCCTCTGTTGCTGGGGACTCCGTCTGCCGGACGCGGCAATCTGGGTGCATTTGTCGGTGACTCTGAGTCAAAGGGAAGCTCAGGTTCTAGGGAGTCCAGGGATCTTTGCAAGGGATGTTTCTTTAAAGCCCAGGGGCTGGAAGAAGCCAGACAGGCTGGTCCACTGCCCTCTTGGGACAGAGTGACTTTCCCAGAAGCACAGGGCCAGGGCATAGCCAAGGCAGGTAGGACCCAGCTCTCCTGACCCCTATCCGTGGGCTTCTCAGCCCTGCACCTGCCCTCGCTCGCTGTAAATGGATCTTCCATTTCGTCAATCTTAAATGATGTCAATGTTCAGATTTAAAATGTTTCAGTCCTGTGGGTCTTTAGGTGTGGACAGGCCTAGCATTTAAAGCAGGCAAGGGGGAGGGAATGGCATTTATGGTGTGCCAGCTGCATACCTGCTTGAGTTAGTTACCTAATAACTAATCGATCCATGCTCCTATTTACTAATGAAGAAACTAAAGCTTAAATACAGGAATTTACTTGCCCAGGGTCACTCAGAAAATGAGGAGCAGGTGGGAGCTGGGGTCCATAGTTTTCTATAGCTGAGCTTAAGAGCTCTGCCCCTGGGAGCTTCCACGTGGAGGGGAGACACTCAACAGGGGCTCCCTCTCCCCAGGCCCCCCTATTTGTTCGTTTGTTTCTTCATTCATTCACTCATCCATTCATTCTGTTGCTACTCACTAAGTAGCTTTCCTAGGCCGGGCACTGAGGCTCTGGGAATATAGCAATGAGCAAAACTCAACTTTTAATGGTGCAGGGGCAGGAACAATCTTATGAAAAGGAGGATGAACCACAGGAGAGTGCTAATACACCACCTTTTTGACCTATAAAAATGGCCATTTCACAGTGTTCCACCTAATAAGTAAAATATTCAGATGGTACTAAAAGGCCTATGGAGAAAAGGAAAGCAGAGGGGAGAAGATGTTTGCTTCTTCCATACTCTGCTAAAGGCACCTTTCTAACATGCTTATGTGAGCATTATCACACCCTCGTCTTGCTACCAGTCTTGAAGAAGGAGCCCCAATCCCTCCCCGCCACCCAAAGCCCTCCGTGTTCCGGCAGTGGGCTCTGGGTGCCGAGCAGAGTTCCGCTGAAGCTGCCCTCCTTGCCAGGGCCTGCCGGGACTTCAGGACCTCGGCAGCAGCCCCTGAGTGTCACCCTTCCTCTCCCAGACAGATTTAATTGCTCCCTCCTCTGCACTCACGCGCCACTTTATTACAGCACTTAGCACTGCTCTTGTCTGTGATTTATTCCTGCACCTATTAGCAGCTGGTGGTATTCCGTGGCTGGGGCAGGGCCTGGCAGGCAGCAAGGGCTCAGGCCAGGTCTGCTGAGTGAATAAAGGAGGGAAGGAGGTGGGAAGAAATGCTGAGTGAGATGTGCAGGGCATGGAGAACCAGAAAAGGCAGGGACTTCATGGAGAGGGTCAGTGGAGGCAGACCTTGAGGATAAGGGGGTCCCCTGCCTGCCCCCACCTGCCTCCTTCCACACCATCACCTGGCACCTCTTCCTGTCCTCCAGCCACTATGGACCTCAGATCCTCCAGCAGCCCCCTGCTTTTCCTGCTCCCTCCATGGCTCTGTCCTCCCCTCCCTGCCTGCCTCCTTGCAGAGCTACCCCTAAGCATCCGGGGCCGGGGAGCTTGCCCTGGAAGGAAAGCCCATAGCACCGGACTCTTCTCCATGTAACACCCATCACAGCTGTGATGTCTGCTTGCAGCCGAGGGCAGAGGTGGAGCTCACAGTTTTTGGAGCAGACTGCCTGTGTGTCTGAATCCTGGCTGTGACCTTGGGCAAATGCAATGATTTTTTCAGTTGTTCCTTGGTAAAGTGGGGGGCTCTGATGGTCCTGACCGCGGAGGCTGTTGGGCAGCTTGCAGAAACTAGTGCCTGCGAGTTGCCAGCTCAGGGCCAGGCCCACGGTGAATTTGGTTTGCACCGGGCCAGGAAGGCCTCTGGGCCTCATTCTCACTTTAACCCCAGCACCGGGTACAGTGCCCGGCACACAGGGGCAGCCTGTCAGTGGCTGTTAGGTGAACAGTTCCAGGAGGGAGGCACAGAGGGCAGAGCACAGAGGGGACCCGAGAAAGGGGACAGGTCATCGGGGTATTGAGTGCCAGGGAGAGGCCGAGCCCCTTGTCTCCTCTGAGATGAGCTCCAGTCTCTACCCTGCATGTGTGACCAGGGATTCTTGTCCACCTGGGAGAAAGTGGACAGAGACCCCTCAGGGCCTGCAGCCCGCCCTTGGCCTCTCGCCGAAACGCTTTTCTCTGCAAGATTCTATATTCTGGGCTACGTCTCTCCCATCGACACTTCCTCCCTTGCTTTACTCCTTTTCTTACTCCTCCATCATAAAAATCTCCAGAAACAGGTTTTGTTCAAAGTGAATGAGGCAATAAATCCTCTGTTTCTGACAGGCAGACAAGAGAGATAAATTCTGTAATGGGGGATGCAGCCTGCTCTCTGGCCCTCTGGAGCTGTGGCTGATGTTAAAGTCTGTTCTGGGGAAGAGGGAATTGTGCAGGGGGGAGAAGGGAGAGGCAGCTCCAGGGGGCCCCTGGGTCTGTCTCAGGAGCCTTATTTAATGGGGGCAGCTACAAAGCACAGGTTGGAGCTCAGCCAGGGCCACTTGCTCAGAGCTGGGCACAGGGCTTCGGTTTTGGTTAACGGCCTAACTGAGGAGCTGGGTGGGAGGCGTCTCATTCATTTGTTTCTCTGTTTGTTCATTCATTCATTAATTCATTCACTCATTCAATCACCTGTTCATCAGTTCATTCTATTGTTATTAAGCATGGAGGAGAGGTACCTAATTCTGCTTAAGCATTGCTTACCTTAAGAAGCCTTCCTACAGAGGACCAGAAATGCTTGTGATTTGAGTCATAGCAAAGGATTGATTTCCCTGGTAATTAAGGAGTGCCTACAAAACATTAAGAAAAATAAACAACCCAATAAGAATATGGGTAAGGGAATACAGGACAAACAGCTCACACAAAAGGAATGCAAATACCTCTAGAGCCCATGATGTAGGAAAAACTGCTCACTCCCCCGTGCAATGAGAGAAGAGTCCAGGGGAATGTCCCAGAGACATCACCCCGCACCCCCAGATTGATGAAGGCTGGGCAGCAAGGCTCCTATATTGCTGGGGTGGTGAGGGGAAGTGTGAGTGGATATAGTCTGCTATGGAGATCAGGGTGGCCCAACTCCTTCGGAGGGTAGTTTGGCCATATCTTTCAACTCTGTGAATGCACACAGCTGTGACACAGCAAATCCGCCTCTAGAAATTTCTCTCTCTTCCACATACACAAAATAACATATGTGCAAGATTATTCATTGAAGCATTTTCTGTATTACTAAAGATTGGAAACAATATAAATGTCCATCACTAGGGGATTGGTTAAATAATTTGTGGTGGACTTGTACAAACACTACGTCATCACACAAAAATGGTAACAGGAAATACCTTTATGAGTTAACAGGCACTGAGTTCCAAGAAACATTTTTAAGTGAAAAAGACAAGGCATGCAATGGATGGATGCCAGTTATGCTATCTGTGTACAAATGAATATATGTGTGTGTATATTCATACACATATATATACATATATATGCTTCTATATGTTTACCTCTGGGAAGACAGACCTGAAAACAGTGGCTGCTTCTGGGGAATGGGGCAGGAATTGGGAAGCTGGGAGATACGTACAGGAGGGAGACTTTTGATTATATGTGTATCTATGTACATGCATGTGTGCATGTATATATGTATACAATTCATATATCCATGCATATATACACACACACATGTACACACACTATATATGTATACCTGTGCATTGATTTTGAAAGTATTACCCATTCAAAAAAATAAATATCATCAACATTTTTAAAAAGAGGGACTCCAGGGAGAAGCTGGTGAAGATGAAGGAAGGGTGGGCAGGGTGTGGGGGAAAGTCATTGTACAGGCCAGTGCCTGGGAAAGCAGCACCTTCTGGAAGCACATTATGGGAGGTGGCTAGAGCATAGTTTGGGGGAGTCTTGGTTAGAAAGTGGCTGGAGAGACATGGGATGAATTGAGATAGAATTACATAGCATGTTAAAGAGTTTGGATTTTATTGCAGTGAAAATTGCAATAAAAAGCCATGGATGGGTTTTAAGCAGGGAAGGGATATAGTCAAGTTATATTTTAGAAATAGAATGGGAGAGCCAATGCGCCTGATTCTCTGTCTGGCCTTTCCCTGCATTAGCTCATTTTTTCTTCAATAATTCCAATAGCTAGTTGGAATGAACACTATTACATAAGGGGAAACTGAGGCTCGGAAAAGTTAAGTAACTTGTCAAGGTTCCCACAGCTTCTAAGGGGTTTCAAACTCGGGTTTGTCTTTTTCCAGAGCCTGCGCTCTCCACATATCCCTTCTGTGGCTCAGTTACACTGCTGGGTGCCATCATAGGTATCTGGTGGTCACTTCACTTCAAGTATTTGGCAAGTCAGTCAATGGATACAACTGCAAGATCTTATCAAAGGGCTCCTCCCATCAGCTCACCGGCAACTTCAGCTGCTCCTCTCCTTGGGAACTAGGATCACTGGCTCCTCTATCTTATCCACTGGAAGAGAAGGACCAAACTCTTTTATGACTTATTTCCCTCTTCCACAGACAAGTCAAAGGTCAAATAGAGGCAGGCTTGTAGGCCGTGAAGGGGCAATAAGGGGGCTGCCTCTGGAAGGGGAGACCCATTCGGCTCCAGGGAAGCTGGGCCTTCTCAATGTCATGGCCATTTGGTTTGCATTTTCCTGTCATTTCTTTGCTGGTGTTTTTCTACTATTCCCATTTTGTAAATGGGAAAACCAGACTTAACGAAGAGACGATTTGCCTAAAGCCTCATTGTTCTTCAATGGTAGACCCAGATCTTAAATTCCTGTCTTGAGACTCCAGATCTTTCTATCAGGGCGTGTTTCCTTTTCTTACTGTTAATACTGGTTTATTTGATTGCTCATGAAACAAACCCATAAATGGCGTGCTTTCTTTCATAGATGCTAAGGCAAGAGAAGCCTGGGTTCTCCTTGCTGTAATGCTGATATTTTCATGGTTCCCCGTATCCCAGTGTTGGGGCTGTCAGATGCTGGGCCCTGGGGCGAAGTGGGTGCCCGCTGGAGGCTGAGCTGGGTAGCCAGGGCAGGACAATGGGCGGCTCAGGAACAAGGGCCCGCTCGGGCCTCTGCTGTGCAGGCTAACCATTGGCCTGTTAATTAAGAGCTGGGGGAGGGGTGCATGGAGGAGAAGAAGGGTGCATTGTATTGCAGAGAGCTGATGAGGTCAGCGGAGGGGGTGTTGGGAGGGGTCTGGGAACCAGAGGATGTTCTGACTACCCCTGGGGAAGGCCCAGGCTCCCCGTGCCAGCAGTCTGCTCAGGACGCTGACAGGGGACTTCCAGTTTCCCTGCCTTCTCCATGTGGGGACCCTCCCTGGGTTTGAATGGATGGTCTCCAGGCTCCTTCTAGGCTTGCAGGGGTTTCCTCCTGACTTCTCTTAAAGCCTAACACCAGGGTTCACGTCTCAGTTCTACCACTAACTTGCTCTGTGACCTTGGGTAAGTCACGTCAACTTTCAGAGCCTTAATTTTATCCTATATAAGATGATTTCTTTACCTCTATAGCATTTTGAGGGAGGACCCATGGGCTAAGTAGATGAGATGAACTTTAGAATTGTAAAGCCCTGAGCAAATGCATGTGACAGCACAGATAGCGACACAGCTACCTCTTCCACCACTGTCACCACTATAGCCCCATGCCATCCTTATGGTGTTAATAGGCTCCTCTTGCATTCATTCAATGTTCCAATTATTATTTTTCTAATTCTAAAAATAGTATAGGTTCATTGTAAACCATTCAGGAAAGAAGGGAAAGGAAAAGAAAAGAAAAGAAGGGAAGGAAGGAAAGAAGGGAAGGGAAGCAAGATTCCAGCTTTGATACGGTCACCAAGTGAAATTTCTCCTCATGGAACTACTAGAACTAGGATGACACAAGCTGCCCCTATTCCATCCAATGCCCTCGGCAGACATCACTAATGGATTACAGCACTCTTTCCTGCTGTGCCTGGATGCTGCTTCAGAATCCTCCTCAACACAGCCTCCAGATAGCCACTATCAATCCAGGGAAGAAATCTATTTTCTACTGATGAGTAGGTGAGCTCTAATGTTCTCAAACTCCTTGGATGGGTTCAGGCCCGGAGAGTACCTCAACCTGTCCCAGCCCAAAGGGAAGTTTCTTTTTATCTGGTTCAAGCATCTCAGGCATTATACTTTATCTATGGAAGATAATGGCTTCCAATGGGGAGTTTCCTGCATATTTTTAAGAAGTTAAAAAAAATAATAAGAGGAATGAAACTTGCAAAGTCAATGGAATGCAAGTGAGTGACTTAATAAATTCACACCCACACAAATGCTTGTGCTCCTTCAGGACGTGAAACTGGGTGGGGTGGAATATTTTTGAGGCACTAGCTTCCAAAGAAAGTGCAGTGTGGGGACGGGAACTGACATGGCCAGCGACCTACTTCCTGTGGGCTTTATCCTGTATTTCTCACAGCCACCTTGGAATCTGAATTTCCACAATCCCCTATGTTACAGAGGAGGCAACTGAGACCCAGAGAACAGAAGTAACTTGTCCAAGGTTGTCTTGGCAAGATAAAGCAGGGACCTGGGCCCAGCTCCCAAGGTCCACACTTTCCCCTGCCAAGCCAGAGTCCCCATGACTTGGAATCCTTCTGTGCACTACCGGGAAGGAGGGAAGGAGTGTCCCCCTCTTTGAGGTTGGGAAAAACAACATTTCAGTGTTTTCCCCTCTTGTCCCCATCCATCCCCGAGTCAGACATGCACCCTTTCCTTCTTTGACGCAGAGAGCTGAGAACCAGGCAGGGCAGGGAGCCAGCAGACTGGGTTCTGATCCAGTTAGTAGTTCCTGCTCCTCTCGGGGCTTCACCTCCTTCAGGAAACAGTGAAAAAGCGCCTCCACGAAGCAGCTAGCACAGCAGTTGAGAGAATGGCTTCCAGAGCCAGCCTGCTTGGGTGCTTTCCTCAGCTTCCCCCCGTGTCAGCTGTGTGACCCCCTAACTTCTCTGTTAAATGAGAATAATAAATAATAACACCCCCTCCCTTGTAGGGTTGTGAGGGGGAAACGAGTCCATCCAAGTGAAGCAACCAGAACGGTGCCTGGTGTGTAGAAAGCACTTAGTAAATGTTAGCTAGGACACAAAGGCCCTGACATCTTGTGATTTGACCCAGGTGGAGAGACGTGAGGCGTGAGGGTTGACTTGGCATGGGTCCCTGGTGGATGGAGCTCATGGTGGTGGCAGACCACCTGGTGCAGCAGCTTTGCTCTGGGGGCTCTCTTCAAAACAGCCGGAGAGCTTCATTCCACTATTTTCCAAGTTCAGGGACATCGGTGCCTCCTCCAGGAAGTCCTCCAGGTTGGGTGGGTCAGCCTGCTCTCTCCCTGCCGTGGGCTTCCAGCCCCCACTGCTGATGCCACCCTTTGGCCTCAGACAAAGCGGGCACCAGCAGCAGCAGCCGGGCCGGCTCGGTGGCTTTCATGAAGCTCAAGCTCCCGGGAGCCCGGGCCGGGCTGGTCTGCTTTGAATGCTATTTGCATTGCAATAGGCAAGCCTGGCCTTCAATACAAGCCCCTTCTCTTTTGACAGAAACAGCCTCACAATCGCCTATTGACCGGGCACCTGTTCCTGCCCCAGACATTATGCAAATACCGTCCAGGAGCGAAGCTGCCAGCCCCCCGGGCTATTGTGCATTGAACCCTGATGGCGCCCTGCCAACTCCCAGCCGGCCTTTGTTCCGTGGCTCTGCCGCGCCACCGTCCCCCGCTTGCCCGCCCAAGGTGCCCTGCTGAGGAGCTGCCCGCTGACAGCTACTTGGGTCCTTGCACCTGAAGAAAGACCCTCAGCTGGAGGCTGGACCCATGCTGAGGCCGGGCTGGGGGCCCTGGAGGCAGCCAAGGCCCAACTGGCGTCCTTCACGTCCCCCAGGACCACCGAAAGGGGGGGCCTGGAAGGTGGAGGAGGGGGCAACGGGCCTGTGCCATCTGGGGGAGGGAGGGATTATAATAATCGCTTTCACATCTGCTGAGGGCCTTCCAGTTTGCAAAGTCCTCTCCTGGCCACCCGCTCGCTGCAAGGCCACACCTGCCCCTTGGGGAGGTGGGCAGGGCAGGGGGATTGTGCGCCTTTCACCCAGGAGCAGACTTAGGACCCCTGGGGTGGAGGCGCCTGGCAGACGTCGCGCAGAGAGCCAGGCGCAGAGCTGGGACTCACGCCCAGGGCTGTCGGTGCCTCTGCTCCCGGCTTTTGAGCCCAGGGCATCTCTTGTTTCCTTCTTCTTTTCTACCTTTTTTTCTACCTGTCCTTGTGGCCATGACTCTGAGCCACTATTTAATGCCCTGCATGGCACGGCTCCAGCCCGCCTACTCCTTCTGGTTTCTTCCTTTATATGCTTGGCTTCACCTGTTCTCAAAGTGAGGTTCCCAAACCAGCAGCAGCAGCACCTGGCACCTGTTAGAAATGCAGATTCCTGGCCCCACCTCTACCCATTCAGAGGCCCCAGGTGGTTCAGATGCCCGCTAACATTTGAGGACCACACCCCTCCGTGTCTTGCCTTATACTCCTTCCTCCTCTTCCTACCACGCCATTCCCACCCTTCCTTCGGAGGCTGCTTTGATTGGGTTGAGGGGACATTTTTTGAACACCTGCCTGGTTCCTTGGGGCACCCAAATGAATGAGGTGCAGCCTACTTTCAAGACACTCCTGGTGAGGGCACAGCCAGCGGATCCACCCATCATTGCAGAGCAGAGAGGTGATGCTTTGACAGAGGTCAGGGGTGGGTGAGGTGGGGTGCAGGGGGAGATGCCTGGGAAGGGGCAGCCTGGGGGATTCCTGGAGGAGATGGTGCCCGGACTGCATCTTAAAGGAGGAGTCTGAGCAGATGTCCCCTAATAATTCAAACAAATAGTTTCAAAATTAAAAGTTGAGGCCCCTGCTAAGCGTGCACACTGCAGGCCTGTCCGGTGAGGGCTGCAGGCAGGGGAGCCAAGGGGGAAGGTGGTGGAGGGCTTTTAGGGAAGTGAAGTTGAGGTCACTCAAGTCTCCAGATGTCTCACCACAATTTCCATGTGCCCTTATTCCATGCGTGTACGTGAGGAACCCACTAGCTTCTTTGCTTCTAGAAGGGGGCCACACTCCAGCACCAGGGTGGGTGGGGGCTGCTAAGACATCCTGAAGGTGGCGGGTGTCACAGCTCGGGAGGGCATGTGGCAAAAGTCATCAAGAATGGGGCGTTCTAACTGCGCTGGGCCTGCCACCCGGCAGCCCTGGAGGCAGCAGCCCCCACCGCAACCCTTGGGCTCAGCCTGGCAGCTTCTGCCCATTTCTTTGCTCCAGAGGAGACACCAGGATAGAGGAATGAGAGCGGGAGACAGCACCGGCCGGGACGCTGTCCCTGTGCGGCCCAAGCTGCCACCCCCCAGCCCTCTGGCCCCGACAATCTTTCACCCCATGCCAAAGTGCTTTAAAGAATTTGGCCCAAAGCAGGGAAATCTGATCTCATGAGAGGCCAGGGCAAGGTTTTCAGAGCCAAGTGTTGGTCTGGCCTCTCAATTTGTCTTCCTCAAGAGCTGTCAGAGTGCTCAGTCTGAAAGACAAATCTAAAAGGAAAGTAAACAGCCACCCCCCAACCCCTCCCACCTAAGACCACGTTCCTCAGGGTGGCCTTTGAGGCCCCCTAGGACGTGGACCCCTGCCTCTCTGCACGCCCCTGCTGTGACCTCAGCACCCCGGCACCCGATCTCACCCCATGGCTCTGCCAGATGGGTCCCTCTGCCTGGGGGGTGGGGGTACCATTCAAACGCTCCTTTCCTTCTGTGCAGCGGATACGTTTCTACTTGTGCTTCACTCCTCTCACACATCTCTTCCATTGTGAAGACGTCCTCATCTCTTCCGTTCAAGAAATAGGTATTAAGAACCTATTGTGTACCAGTACTCTGGGCTTTGGAGATAAGGTGGGGGGTGAGAAATCACCCCTTCTCTCAAGGAATGCCAGCCCAGCAGGGAAACAGACCCAGGCACGGTGAAGCCTGAATGAGGGTTTA
>PVKY010002620.1:0-24739 GCA_004027775.1 Bradypus variegatus | reverse complement strand
AAGACAGGAGCATACATGTGACCTGGATTCTTGGGGAAATGGAAAGAAACTACTATAAAAAGTTCCTTGAAAGTTGGGACTCTTTTCTAGAAAGAGTATAAGCAAGAAAAAATGGCTCCAGAGTCAGAATGCCTGAGTTCAAATCCTGGCTGCTTTACTCTCTAGCTATGTGACCTTGGGCAAGTGACTTAACCTCTCTGTGTTACTGTTATCATAGTTTGTATTATCTGTTGGTGATTCCTGCAGGTCATGGTACACTGAAGGTGCTCACATATCTAATAATAAAATTCACTGAGCATTTTCTTTTGCCCATCACTGTGCTGAGTGATCTACCAGCATCATCTCATTTATTTCCCACGACCACCCTGTGGTTTAGATGCTATTACCCCATTTCACAGAAGTGGAAATGGAACCCCAGAAGTTAAACAGCTTTTGGAGAGTCACATACGTTGGTAAACAGGCTGTGGACTTTCACCTCTGGCCTTCAGAGGCTCCCTGGCATCAATTCAAAACACCAAATCTTAATGGCAATTTGAGAGGCCTCTCTTATTTTCTAGATGGGTGTTTGTGTGGAAAAAGGGCTACCAGGAAATAGACTCGGTGGTCAGCTCAGTTACAACCAAGGCCAAGGGCGTGGCTGCGACCAACTCTTCCTACATCGGATTCCGGATCTGGGATGCGGCAGATTATGTGATTCCAGTTCAGGTATGCCCCTCTCCGAGAACTTGGTTTAACACTGAAGCCTTTACTTAACTCCTTTCTCTTGACTGACTTGACACATTTGATGAATGATCTGCGTGGCCAAAGTTTCAACATCACTGACGCCCAGACTCATTGTTTTTGACCAAGAAAGCAGTGCAAGCAGATCTGGTTTTGGCTTAGGTCCGTCTTAGTTTCCTGGGGCTTCTGTAACAAAGTACCACAAACTGGGTGGTTTAAAACAACCGAAGTTCATTCTCTCACTTCTCTGGACGCCAGAGGTCTGAAATCAAGGTGGCAGCAGGGCCAGGCTTGGGATGAATCCTTCTTGCCTCTTCCAGCCTCTGGTGGCCCCAAGCTTTCCTTAGCTAGTGTCAGCATCACTCCCATCTGCTCCATCTTCTCATGGCCGTCTCCGTCAGTGTCTCTGTCTAAATTTCCTCTTATAGAGACACCAGTCACATTGGGTTGAGGGCCCACCGCACTCCAGTATGACCTCATCTTAACCAATTCTATCTGCAGCAACCCTGGAGATTCTGAGATACCGGGTGTTAGGACTTCAACACAGATTTTTTTTTTGGGGGGGGGCACAAGTTAGCCCATAACAGGGTCTAACAAGTATTACCCAGATGGCAGCATTCTTCAGCTCTAACACACGGCTGCTTAAAAAGGGAAGCTTTCCATATGGATAGCTTCATCTGTCTCAAGCCCTTAAAGAAGAGAAAGCAAACGTCTTAAATCCTGAGAAGAGTGCAGGTGGAAGCATCCACTCCTTTCCACTATTGGTATTTGCTTTTCTGTTGTAAATCCAGAAGGTAAATTTTTCCAGACATTGAAAAACTGAGAAGGAAATAGACATACCCACATAAGATCCCATCAGGAGCAAAGAGAAAGGAAGAAATAGTTGGATGTGGCAACCTAGACTCCAGTCTAGTAATCCTCAAAGCTCCACGTTAAATATTGACTCTCTTTGGCCGTGGTGATGACTCTATTCCTTGGTACACGGCAAACCCGGACATAACCCTGCAGATGGCTTATGTGCCTGGGTGACCCAGCAGAGATAAACTGCCAGTTCTTGGCTCAGAGCTCTGCGAGGGCAAACAAGGTCTTCAGACACTCTCTCTTTCTTCGAGTGGACTCATTCCCCCCACTGCTATCATACAGTATGGGTCTTGTGGGGTGCCCAGAGAGCAGAGAAAGCTGATGAGCCACTGGGGACAAATGGAACAGGAATCGGTAGCTGCTAGCATAGGCTGGTCCCGCTGGTGGGCACCTGGCTCAGCAGAGTGAGCAGCTGCTTAGGAAGGCACAGCCGCATCCTCAGTAGCCCTGGGAAGATCACACGCAGGATGTTTACCTGAATCAAGGAAAGGTACAAGCCTCCTTGCTTTGATCCTCCATGGAAAGGAAGATCCGGTAACTCTGCCTTCCATGGCGGATCTGAGCTGGGACTGTGGGCGATCTGTAGAGCTCTCTTCTTCAAGTCTTTGTGCTTCTCCGTACATAGTTCACAGATGTCCATCTGCACCACATTTATTTGGATCATGTCCAGATTGGAAGTTCTCTAAATTTTGAATAGATACAGAGCAGGCAACAAAAAGTAGACCACGCTGCATTGTTGGAGTCTAACTCAGGAGAGTCTTAGGAGCAGCCTGTATGTGCACCACATAGGGATGGCTTCATTCATTGAGTATCTGGGAACGTGACGGGGGCAGGCTCAGGCCTCACGTCACATCTGCACGCCCCCCCTTGTGTCCATTTCCTTGTTTTCCAACATGGTTTGTTCTAGACCTTTCTTTGAAAGATTGCAGCTATTCCCAGAGCTTGTGCCACCTTTTCAGACCTGGGGTGGGGACATCTATATACCCTTTGGTTCCCAAGTTACCCTGATTGCACAGATGGCTCCCAGTGCTGACTCATCTCTTCGTAGGCTATGAAATGCTCAGAGAAAGCTTCTGGCATTTCCCTTTAAAGTGCCAGTGCCCACTGAAGGGGTGGTTTCCAACTTGAATCTTTTGGGATCTTTGTCTTTTATGTCTCACATTGTGAGGTCATCATTAGCAGCTCTTTAGTGTCGCCCCCATTGAACAGTCCTCCGGGTCCTCTAAATCAATCATTCGGTACCTCTGTACTTAACCAGGAGAAAACAGAACCTTCTCAGATGGAGAAGTCTCCATTGCTGGTCCTGATTGAGTTCATCTCTAGAATGTTTCATTTACTTATTTTCATTCCAGTTAGGGGGTGGGAGGGACACAGCCAAGTCTGAGAGCTTGTAGGTACAGTGTTTTCGTACCTCTGAGGTTACCTGGTTGGCAGAGGATGTATTGAGCAATTGTGGGCTCTTTTCCCTCAACAAGTCAACAGGCTTTATTGAAGAACCATTTCAGGTTCTAGACTGTCTTAGGAGAGAACAGAGAACTTAGAGTTTGCTAAGTCTTTTTCTGCAGGGCCTGTGGGAGAAGGTTTTCCCTTATTAAATGAATGTCTGACTTTCTTTTGAGGAATAAGGTGGCAGCACCCTGTCTTCTCTCCCCGCTCTGCAGGAGGAGAATTCCCTCTTTATCATGACCAACATGATTATCACCAAGAACCAAAGCCAGGGCATCTGTCCGGAGGTAGGTGGCTTCTCGGCTTCCCAGGCCACCCTCTTCATGCCTGTCCGGCTAGGTGTGGGGCTGGGCTATATGGCATTTGTTGCAGTTGTTCTGCATTTTCCAGGTTCCAGATGAAACCACTGTGTGTAAGTCAGACGCCAACTGTACCTCTGGCTCCGTCAGCACCCACAGCAGTGGTAGGTGCATGCAGCCATAACGCAGGGCAGAAGCTTAGCCTGGGGGGTGGGGGCAGCCTCTGCTGAGATTATCTTCCCTATGGGTCTTCCTTGATAGAGAACTCTCAGGGATAAAGAAGCCCCCACATGCCCCAGTGCCTTCACATGACATCAAGTGAGCCTGATGTCAAGACTGGGCCCTAGAACCCTCCCTGTATTCACCTCTTTCACATGAGCACCAGAATCCAACCCTGATCTTGTATGGCTTAGCCCTGAAATTGGCAAAGCAGAGATGTATGTAGGACTCAGGCAACTGTCTTCTTCTGATTCTAATTTTGGGCAGTATCTAAATCCCACAATTGGAATGCCTTGAGATTGATCACAGAGGAGGCCATGGTGAGCTTCCACTCTCTGCTTGAAGAAGGTGCCCTTCCTTGCCTCGGTAGGAAATAGGAGACCCCGCAGATGTGTGTCTCCCTCGCCCCTCTAGGAGTGGCCACTGGAAAATGTGTGTGGTACAACAGGACCGTGAAGACGTGTCAGGTGGCCGCGTGGTGCCCAGTGGAGCACGACCTGAATGTGCCTAAGTGAGTCCTGCTCAGGGGCAAGGTTTGCCCTAAATGGTGGTTCTGGGCCAGGGGGTGGTGGCAGGGGAGCTCGGTGCCCTTGGTGTCTCCAGGGCAGCACGGCAGCTGCCACATGCAAGTTACCCCCGATGAGAGTGCAGATGACCTTCCTGTGTATTTGAACTCTTGTCAGTCGCAAGTGACTGACAGGAAACAGCGCACGTGCACACACATAGACACAAGTAGCAAGGGCAGTATATTAGTTCAGCTAACCAATAAGATCCGAGCTTCACTAGATCCGGAGCTCAAAGGACGGTGTCGGGGTCTCCACTCCTTGCCCCTACTTTCCTCCATGTTGCTTCAAGTGCCAAACCCATGGGGGCACCCGGGAGGCAGCTCTAGGTTTGCATCCTCCCCCAAGGCCACATCTCCTTTCCCAGTTGTCCATGGAGATTCTAGACCTTTCTGTCCTGACTTCATCAGCCCATCCTGAACCCATCACTATGGTTGGCAGTAGATTTAGTTTATTGGTTTGGGCATCTGTCACACATCCACCTCTGGAGCTAGCGGTGAGGTTAGCTCCACCCAGATGATGCAGGTTGAAAGTAGGGAGGGTTTGGATTTGGGGTTCTGTAGCCACCAAAAAAGGGGATCAGAGGCTAGGCAAGAAAATCATAAATGTCTACTAAAGTGTATTTTATAAACTAGAGCAGGTTCAAGGTTGCCTAGAATATCATTCTTCCCAGTGGTGATCTGTTGTGCTTTTAGGGGGTGGAGTTAGAAGCAACGCTCAGGGAATTACCTGCATCCCTGGCCTGGATATGCCCAGGGGTGCAGGTAGCTATGTGAGCCTCATCCTAGGTGTGCTGGGACAGAAGAAACGGTTTTGAGCCACTGGTTTAGAGGTTGCTGAAAGCAGCAGCTCAACTAGGGAAGGAGGCCCTCAAAGAAAAGGAATACTAGCATTTTAGAGCTGGAAAGGCCCTTAGGAACCGGCACCATCCAATACGGGGTCCTTAGCCACGTGTGGCTGTTGAGCACGTGAAAGGTGGCCCATCCAAACAGATGGGCTGTTAGCATAAAATACACTCTGGATTTCAAAGACTTAGTATGAAAAAAAATGTGTGCTATCTCATTGATTATATGTTATATTGATCCCATGTTGAAGTGATATTTTGGATACACTGGATGTATAAAAATTAATTCCTCCATCAGTGATTCAATGGATAAACATGTGGTCTATCCAGACAATGGAATATTTATTCAGCCACAAAAATGAATAGGAATTCTGATCCATGCTACAACATGGATGAACCTAGAAAACATTATGCTGAGGGTAACAACCCAGACACAAAAGAACAAATATTGTGTGGTTCCATTTATATGAAATACCAAAATAGGTAAATCCATAAGATAGAAGGAAAACAGATTGGTGGTTTCCAGGGAATGGGGAGTGCCTGCTTAATGGATACAGGGTTTTCCTATTGGGGTGATGAGAATGTTTTGGAACTAGAGGTGGTGAACTGTGAATTCACTAAATTGTGAATGCACTAAATGACAATGAATTGTTCACTTTAAAATGGTTGATTTTATGCTATGATGTATTAATTAAAAAAAAGTTAAAAAACCATTTCCCTTATTTCCTTTTGCTTTTTAATGTGGCTCCTAGGGAATTTAAATTATAGTGTGACCCCCATTTGTGTCCCACATTGCATTTCTATCAGACAAGTGCTCTTACAAGGGCTAACCCTGAGCCATGCCGGGAGGAAGATCTTCCCATTTCAATTCACATCATCAGCTCCTCAGATTATCTCTAGAGGAGCAAATCCTGGTTTTAGAGGAGCAAATCCTGGTTTGAGGTTGGTGTGTCTTTAACGTCTTTCTAACACTTGCTAATGTCCATTTCTCACCAACAGCAAGGTCCAGATCAGCACCGTGGGCTAACAAGAATATTCACTACAACCTGTAGTAACATTATTTTGATTTCATCCTATTTATTTGAACAATGACCTCCGACTTGTGGCAAATTATACTTTCTGTAGTCATGAGGTCAAGTTTCATTCATTTTAGAACTGATGTCAAGAAAAAACTGAGTTGCTCCTTAAGAATATTCCACCCATAAGAGGCACACAGATATGGGGGAGACCCTAGGGTACAGAAAAGGACAGAAGTTTGGAAAACCTTGGTGATCAGTGGCGCCGGATGGGGGAATTCACCTCAGTCAAGGTCTTTACTTGCAGGCAGCCACCCCGGGCCCACCCCCTCCCAGCTCTCCTGGGCCTGGCCCTGTGCCTTGCTCTTATCTCCGGGCTGGGAAGCACCGATTTTGTTTCTAAGTGTCAGAATCCAGCCATGCCAGGGGAGCGGCGGTCCCCGAGGGTCAGTCTCCCCGAGAAACCCGCCATAGCAATGGGGTCACCCTGGGGACAGATTTGACTCGGGGCATGCAGCTGAGGCGCCGCAGGGGCAAGCTTCATGTGTGCTTTAGAGAAGGGGTCAGGATCCAGCGTGTTGGTTACTGTACCTTTGTCTTGACTTGTAAAACCAGCTCCTGCGGAACATTCCCGAGAGCACCGAGAGCCAACAGCTGTGGCTGCCTGGTGTCCAGGGAGGCCAGGAGACCCCACTTCTCACTTGTTATGCCTCTCAGCTCCTTAAATTCCCATAAAATTCCAGGATATTATATATTTTATATATATATTTCTTACATATAAGAAATTTCTTCTATATGTTATGTATTATTTTTTTTCCGATTTTATTGAGATATATTCACATACCATGCAGTCATACAAAGCGTACAGTTGTTCACAGTACCATTATATAGTTGTGCATCCATCACCAAAATTAATTTTTGAACATTTTCATTACCACATACACAAAAGTAATAAGAATAAAAATTAAAGTGAAAAAGAACAATTAAAGTAATAAAGAATACTGGGTGTTTTTTTTGCCCCCATTTTTCTACCCATCCATCCATACACTGGAGAAAGGGGAGTGTGGTCCATATGGCTTTCCCAATCACATCGTCACCCCTCATAAGCTACATTTTTATACAATCGTCTTCAAGATTCAAGAGTTCTGGGTTGTAGTTTCATAGTTTCAGGTGTTAACTGCTAGCTATTCCAATTCATTGGAACCTAAAAAGGGTTGTCTATATTGTGCATAAGAGTGCCCACTAGAGTGACCTCTCGGCTCCTTTTGGAATCTCTTAGCCACTGAAACTTATTTCATTTCACATCATATTTACTAACTAATAAAAGATACTAAAATTTTTTTAAATATTTCTAAAATATCACATAGGTATGTGTCTGTATGTTTGTATGTTTATTTACATTATACTTTTTTTCAGACCCGCCGTTTTAGGGGCCGCAGAAAACTTCACCATTTTGGTCAAGAACAACATCCTGTATCCCAAATTTAACTTCAGCAAGTGAGTGGGGCCGGGCGGGTTCCCCAGCCCCTCCGAGGTCTCCCTTGCTCCTACTTTCCTGCTTCCTCCCGGCTTTAGGAGGAATATCCTCACCACCATCAACTCCACCTACCTCAAATCGTGCATTCACGACGCGAAAACGGATCCCCTGTGCCCCATATTCCGCGTGGGCAAGATTGTGGCGAGCGCAGGCCACAGCTTCGCGGACATGGCCGTGGCGGTACGTGAGGCCCTCGCCCCTCTCGCCCCGCGGCCGCCTCGCCCGAGAGCGGGCTCCGAGCAACGGCGGCCCCGTTTCCACCCCGGAACCCGCAGGGCGGCGTCATGGGCATCCAGATCAACTGGGACTGCAACCTGGACAGAGCCGCCGCCCACTGCCTGCCCAAGTACTCCTTCCGCCGCCTCGACACCCCCGACGCGGACCACAACGTGTCTCCCGGCTACAACTTCCGGTGGGCTACAACAACTTCCGGTGGGCGTGAGCCTGGGACCCTGGCGCCCCGGGTGGGGGTAGAGGGGGCCGGGTTACTTACTCCCCGCGGGGTATCCGTGCCCACCGAAGACTAGCGCTCGGGCAGCGCGGCGCAGGACAGGCCGGCGCTCTCCACACCCAGGTCGGCAGAGCGTCCTCAGCCAGGCCTTGAACCCGCGGCGCCCTGGCCTTTGCTGCCCCAAGGAGCAGGCTGCTTTCCAAGTGGCTGTCTGGGACTTGCTTGGCTTTCTAGTGGCCAGCACATCTGCCCACTAGCTTTGAGGGCCCGGTGACCTTGCGCTACTCCAACCCAAAGCCCTCTGGCCTGGCCCAGGGATTGGTTTCTCAAAGGCTGAGCCGGCCCCCAGAATCTCCCGCGGGCAGGGAATACGGGTTTTAGCCTCAGAAAAGGCCGTCGCTGGTACGTCCCAGTGAAAACGCTGGTGATCTAATGAGGGGGCCAGGGGCCAAGTCTTGTTTGCCATTTCCTTGAGGCAGCAGATGTGCAGCCATGTCCATTTTCAGGTGACCTTTGTTGCATTTTTCACACCTGTAGACGCTCTTAAGAGACAATGCAGCTAGGCCAGTGGTCTTTTGTGTTGCATTTATCTCCCTCTAGTGGCAATATTTGGAGTCAAATACAGGAAGTCTCTAATTGTAGGATTACTAGTCCTTTGGAACCATCTGCTCACTGATAATAGGGCAGATTCTTGAATTTTTTTTCCTAGTAGGGGGATTAGATCTGTGTTGATCCATCTCTGGTGTCACTCAGTTCTTGCAGAAACCACTGTGGAGAACCTCAAGTGTGGGTTGGAATCCCAGAACAGAAAAGCTGATAGGACCCTCAGGAGAAAGGCATCATCTCCTTAACCATTACCAGCCATCAGGCCCCACCTAAGTTTCCCAGGCCACAGTGGTGACATGGAAGTTGTGGGCCAGCCAGATCATGGGCCTGGGGCTTAAGTTCCTAGTGGACCACCTGTATAACCTGCAGTAGCAAGTGGTAGCTTGGGTCAATGGCTCTTTTAAAAAAGTGTCTGGTGCCGATGCTCTGGGTTTCGTGGTTGGCTCAGGCCTGCACCCTCAAAGCAGTCTTGGGGATGGCTGCTGGCTGGTCACAGTCACGGTGGCTACAGTCTCCTTGAGAGAGGCAGGTGGCTCAGGCCTGGCAGGAAGGATATGCCAAGTGAGAGGCTCCCGCTTAAGCCATAGGGACAGTCCTGTAGGCAGCTACAGTGGGGACAGCCAGTATTCCAGACTGTCTGCTCTGTGGGGCCTGGTGCCCTCCCTGTTGGACACAGACCAGCCTTCTTGCCCCTCAGCCCACCATGGCTGGCAGAGAGCGCAAGGTGCTTGAGCTTAGTCTGTTGCAGGCTAAGAGGCCTTCGGCCAGTGCCAGGCTCTCCGGGGCCGTGGCTGAAGTTTGCTCCAAAAGCCCACTCCTGGGACCTGGCACAGTAAAACCAGCCTCCTGTTGTGCTCCAGCCCAGGCTGGGTTCCTCTGATCTGCCCTCCTTTCCTCCCAGGTTCGCCAAGTACTATAATGACCTCTCTGGTTCTGAATACCGGACCCTCATCAAGGCGTACGGCATCCGCTTCGACATCATCGTGTTTGGAAAGGTGCCCTTGCTGACCCCACCGCCAGCTCTCACTCTGACCCAGCAGTCCTCCTTAGGCTGGCCAGGGCACGGGCCCCTCCCCACCCTCTTTCTGTTGTCACCTGCCCGATTGCAATTTTTTTCTCCATGTCTTTTGCAGGCTGGGAAATTTGGCATCATCCCCACCCTGATCAACATTGGCTCGGGCTTGGCGCTTCTAGGGGTGGTGAGTAACGGACACTTTCACATTTAGCTCCCCTGGGGCCAGGCCATCCCTCATAGTGACGAGCACAGTGATGCAAGACCTTTGGCTGCCATCCTGGCTCTAGACTTGTTTCCATGACCCCTCTTTCCCTCCCCTTCTCCAAGACTGCGCCCCTCAGGCCGAGCCCTCTCCTGAGATGGACGTGCCTTTCCCTTCCAGTTAGAGATTCCAGGCTCCTGGGAAGGGGTGCTAACTGAATAACAGGGGCAGGGCATCCCACCTCATTTGTTCTCTCCTGTGCTGAATGCAGGCAACAGTGCTTTGTGACATCATAGTCCTCCACTGCCTGAAGAAAAGATACTACTATCAGGAGAAGAAATATAAATATGTGGAGGATTACGAAAAGGTAGGCCCCGCCCTGAGCTGCCAGCAGCCCCTTAGATGGGAGAGCCTCAGCCCTGGGCCTGATCTGGGGAGAGGCCCTTCTGTGAAGGCCATTACCATTTTAGCATGCCACCAACCCAGCCAGTCACACACCAGGCTCCCAGCTGCTCTGTCTGTGGACTACCTGTACTAGAATTTACTTCATACTTGCCTTTCCATGGACACACTTTTTAATTTTAGCCTCACTGTGATTAGTGTCATCTCAAGTTAGTTATGATGATGGATATTAGGAGAAATCTATGTTCACGCACTACTTAAATGTGCCCTGCATGCCAGGAGAGGTTGGGGACTAGGCTTTAAGTCCACAGCACTAGGCCCACCCTGACCACACTCACCTGGGAGCACCTGGGCCCACCCTGATCATGCTCACCTGTGTGGATACCAGGGGTGTGCACTTACCTGCTCAGGTGTCTTTGCAGGGCCTTCACGGTGAGACAGACCAATGATGGCCACTCCACTGGGCTCCCACGGCCCTCATCAAGGCACACTGAGAAGGGAGAGGAGCTGCCCATTGCAAACCCAGGGAAAATCTGATCCACGTTGGGCCTCCACTCCATAAGTTGCCTAGGTTCCCAGCAGCTCCTGTTTCATGTGTAGGATTTCTTTGCCCACTCTGCAGAGTAGGTCACTGGCTGTCCTTTGCCAGTCCCCTCTGCTGTTCCTGAGACCTGGGGTGGCTGCATTGAGCCCTGGCCCAAGTTCAGTCTCGCTTCTGGGGCTTCCGCCTGTGACACACGTCCTGGCTGTGCCTCCCGGGCACTGCCACCCTGTTCGTGCACTTTGTAAGATGAGAAGGCCACCCGGGGTGTGGGCCGTGCCTGGGCTGCCACTCCTCTCCTGGACTGGGGGCTCTGTCCATGCAATCACGGGCCGAGTTAGGAAAATTTCCCCTTTGAGAAGAGCTATGTTGATGTGATTAAGGACCAAGCATTAAAAACCTAAAGATGTTCTCGATCCTCTGTATTGTTTCATAATTTGTGCTAGAACTTTCGTTCCTACTCTTTTACCTTGACCATTAAATCCTTTTGTCACCCCAGCTCATTGTGCTTAGAAAAGGTTCTTGAAACACCCCCCACCCCGCAACTTGAATCTTCTTTCAAAGGCTTAAGAATGTTGATCCTCATCAGGTTCTGTTCCTATAGAATTTACATAATTTTCTTTTTTTTCTAGTGGCTTCTTTTCTTGCCTCTGCTTTCATTTTTTACATAAAATTGCAATACATTAAGGGCAACGCAATTTTAGGTCAAACGGCTTAGCCTTCCTCTCCCTTTATTTCCCATAAGTCTCCAACCAAAAGCATCCCCCCACACACACACACCTGCCACCGTTTTGAAATGCTAATGAGGCTATTTCTAGCTTCAACTTCACACCTACTTAATTCTGATCAGGTGTTCAGGATCTCCCTAAGGAAAGCAGTCTGTCCCTCCCCTTCCCTGTGAATTCATTTCCAAGTACTAAAGACAAAGTTTATTTTAGAAGAGCTGTGCTTCTTGCTGGATAAGCCACCAACCTGGGCTTTTCTTGCTTTGGGGGAAAAAAAAAAAGAGTTTACCAACCTCCTTTGACAAAGCTCTGGTTCGTGGTGCCATTTTGGAAACCGTCTGCTTGAACACAAGGTCAAATGGCGCTGGAATTTCTAGGACCGATTATCCTCCAGGCTAAGGGCTGGGAGTTACTGGCTCTTTCCAGGAGCAGGGAAGACTTCCTTGGCACCCCCTTTTCTAAGATAGACTGGGGGGCGTAGAGGGGCTCAGGGACAAGGGGGGCATTGATGATTTTCCGTCCTGCAGTCATCTTTCATCGGTTCACTCCCTTGCCTCTTGTCAGCTGTCCCTGGCCTTGCCTCTTACACAGGCGTCCTTTAACCCGGCATCCATGGATCGTGGATCGGCTTCCAAAAACACTGCAAAACCATGCACCGTTATGCCTTTCTTTTAGCGCTCTGTCAGATTCTCAGCCACACCCTGCTCTAGACTTTTAAAAGCCCGTATTTCAATGTTTTATTTCTGCAGCAATAGCACAGTAATCTCTTTCTCAGACGTCTGCCATCCCTAGATGACAGAGAAATGAAGTTCAAAGCCAGTAGAGCGATGCCATGTTCTAGAGTTATGTTTACTATGCAGGGAGCATCCAGCCACCAAGAGCCCCAGCCACCACCCAGGCTCTGGAAGGCTGAGGTTCCAGGGCTTCGCTGACCAATTGAGAGCCTTGCTTTGCCTCTTAGCCAAGTGTGTGATCTTAAGCAACTGACAACCTGCCGAGCCTCAGTTCCCAGATGACCATCTGGAGAACGGGGTTAACCCCTATATCATGGGGTACAGTGGTGACCGGCTCTGTAGCTCAAGGTCTGTTAAAAACGGTCCTGTGCCTGCTCACCTGTGTGGCTCCATGGGAATGTTCTCAACTGTCAACATGCAGAGGAGTCCCAGTCACTTGGGGATCTTGTTCAAGGGCAGATTCTGGTTCCAGAGATCTGGGGCAGGGCCTGGGACTCTGTCTTTTTAACCAGCCCCCATGGGTCTGGGAACCCACAAGAAGCCAAGTACTAGCTCATGTTCCAAATTAGGGACTGGTTGAACACATCATCCCCAACCTGGGCATTTGATTGTGCTGTCACCATGAAGGAAAACAGACCTAATGACAGACAGCCTAGTGAGCACTGACTTGAATAAACCACCAGCCAACAAAAGATCCCAGAGGCCCAGGTTTGCACCATTTTGCTGTCTGTTTATTTCAGTTTACAGAGAAGCTTAAACATCTGTGTGGAAAAACACCAAAGGCTTATTTTCTCTTAAGTCCACATACTTGTAAGTGATAAATACACAGTATTTAACTTTATACACCTGATAAAAGGAAACTGCATAGTAGAAAGGGTCAGGAATAAAACATCAGCGCCGGACACTAAATCAGTCACATAGAAGTCAGCGGTCCCACCAAGCTCGGCCCATGAAGCTGGAGACAAGATGGGAACTGAAGACCTTGGAACCTTCCCTAGCACCTTGGAAGCAAGTGGAGGTCACGGTTCTTCCACTTGGCAACGTGAAGCTCGCTTCTGAAAGATGGGTGAGAGCAAAAGGGCAAGCCAGTTTATCGAAATGCACACGTGCTCTCCTCCTCCTTCCAGAATGGCTTTGAGGATGGGAGCCCTCACTCATGAAAGGCCAGACCAGTGGGGAGATGGCTCTCTGACCCCAAGTGCCAACGGTGGGGCTGGAGAAGGCCTAACAGGAGCCAGCGGCCAGCCTGCAGGGTCAAGAGGGGATGCGGAAAAGGGCTGGGGGAAGCAGGGGATGGGGACTTGTGCTTCCATCAGACCCGGGGTCCTTCCTGGAGGCCTTGGGTGTAGGCCACAGGTTGCTTATTCCAAATTGATCCCAGATATGCAAGCAGCACAAGAAACTGATGGGTGTCCTTTAGCTCACCCAAAAAAGCTGTTCATCACAGCTTCTCTATTTTCCTCACCTGGCTGCCTTTTAAAACTCACTGTGTTTGTGCTCTAAGAGAGTCAGAGTCTAATGCTTAGTATTTTAGTTGCTTCTGCTTATACTTTCCATGGGAGTGGTTTGTTTCCACAGCTTTCTTTGGTGTTTCTTTGTTTAAAAAAAAATTATCTACGTGGGCCTCCCTGAGTCCACCCATCCAGGTGATCACTGGTACTCCACGTGGGAAATCTGTGGACGAGAGAAATGGCATTGCCCGATGGGGCTTGCACAGAAGCCCTGCACGGGCAGAGCCCACATGAACAGGAGGGTACCCAGAGGCTGTGACCATTACAAGGTGTTTATTGCAAACTAACCAAACCCCATCTGCTCGCAGAAGGGGTGGAGCTCTCCAGGCCTTTCCCCATAAATGTACAAGAAAGCAAGAGGGCAAGGGGAGCTGCTACGTCACCAAGAGAAAGCGAGTGGGCAAGATGCAGGCCTCCATCAGACTTAGGGTCCTTTACTCTCCCAAACCAGCATCCTCCAATTCCGTACTGCTTATAAGATAGCAAGAAAAGTCCAGCTAAACTACAGTCAAGAGCTTAAATCTATGGAAGCCAAGACTGCCCAGGGTGGTTGGGGGAGAACTGAAGGACAGAAAACTCAGGGCTCCATAAAAAAGGCCGATCACAGGCAAACTACTGAAAGTGTGTCCTTTGGAGCCCAATTTCCGACACTCTATTTCCCCCAAACCAGATTCCACAAAACTCTGACTCTTCCAAGGCAAACTCCTTCCAGCCTCCCACCACTTGCCCCCAAGTTGAAGTCACACTTGAACCTCAATCAGATTTCTTCACGTTGATCCGAAATCACAAAGGGAAATCTTTCTGGACTTCTGGCTACAAAAGGGAATCTCCTGGACCAAGTCCTGGTTCTCTGGTACCCCTGAGGAGTGCCCTGGGTTTCAACAACCTTCCCTAAAAGACGGCCCCAAAGTTTTGTGCATCCTTACAAAGCTTGACAGTGATGGTCATTTGTGTCTTAGTGGAGAGGAAGTATCCTAACTGGCCCTCCAGAAACTGGATGAATATTTCATTGACTACCACAATCAGCTAGTATTTAAGATGAAAACAAAACCTCTGCAGTCTCTTGAATACACAGGTTGCAGACAAGCTAAGCTGTTATATACAAGCATAGATTTCACTGGCTCTATACCCTGATCACATGCCTGGAACAGTGAAATAGATCCTGGAAGCTCTAAATAATTGCTGAACTACTCTAGAGTTCAGTATTGGTCAGAAAATTGAAAACATTTTGTTGTTGTTTAATCTTAAGCCATGTAATGTACATGGAAGTGTAGGATTTCACCCTGAAGTTTTGTAATTTAACGAGAGATGTGCTGCAGCTCAGCCAAACAGAAGCTCACTATGACAAGCTGTCACGAGAGAAACACGTGCAGTCCTTCAGGCGAAACTTTCCCTGCCACACGAGGCGAATGCTCTTTCAGGGTTGGTAAATCCCCTTCGAGAAGCAATAAATGAAACTACAAGCCCTTATGGTCTTCCCAACTACAACTCTACACATAGAAAATGTAAGTCCTCATTACGAACAAATTGCACCGAAGCTCCCCGCAGCTACTGAGAGCTAGCCCTGCTCCACTCCTGGCACCCACATTCTGGAAGGGGCCTCCTTGGGGTTTGTCGGAGGAGTCACAGCTCTCTCCTTCCCTCTCAAATGCAGCAGTTGACTCTGCAGCCTCAGACCTGCCGAGTTTTCTGCCAGTTTGTCATGATTTTCACCCCGTGCACGTTGGCTTGTTATCTTGGACATGGTTCTGAATTAACGATGAAGGATTTTTGGCATCGAAACGTTTAAAAAAGCAATTGCGCCCTTGCACGCGGTTTGCACCAGGCGCGTGGTTCGGACTCTGCAACTCCTCACGCCCTCCCTCTCTGCCAGCCAGCGGCCAAGGTCGATGTGATGGAGCCAAGTCTTTTTTTTTTTTTTTTTTTCTGTCCCCTTTAAAACGACAAAGGAAAGGAAACAACCAGAGCTGACAATCAAGGCTCTACAGAGCGCTGGGTTTCCGCAGGGCATGCGGCTACGGAAACGCGGAGGCAGCCCGGAGGACGGGAGGCGGCTGTGGCATGCGAGGCGGCCGCTACTCGGGCTCCGTCGCGTCCCCGGGCAGCTGCGCGCGTGCGGGGGCGCCCCGGGCCCCCCAGCTTGCCGCTCCAGGACCGGCTTTCACACGAGCACTTCCTCCTCCCCCGCGGGGGGCGGGTCGGGGCCCCGGAGGCTGTCTTCGCTGCCTTGCTTCCTGCTTGGCGAACAGAAAACCAAGGTTAGGACTCCGAGAAATGACGGATGGGCACCGCGCAGCCAGGGGTTCCCCGTTCCCGGCGCCACCTGCAGCATTATCGACTTTCCTTTTTCTTTTCAATTCTCTCCTCCCTTTTTGCTTGCTTAAATAGATTGCTCATAGGAGCCTTTTGATCCCCTCTGTAAATGGAAAAACAGTACCATTTGCCAAAAATAGCAAGGAACTATAAAAATCGACGCAAATCTATGGAACACGTAAAATTGTTGCCTACATCCCAAGTGCAGGCCCTGCTTCGGGGCCTGTCCTCTGAGTTGTTCGGATCCCTCGTTTTTCCCTCCCTTTTAGGCTGTGCGGTCTGGCAGGGCGGGAATTGTGCCACGTGTCTTCCAGGAGCTCCCAGAACCCACGCTTGGCCTTCAGGAAAGGGCTGGGAAGAGAACCGCCCCTGGCCCAGGGGCCCAACCAGGATGAAAGAGATGTGGGTGCGTCAGAGCAGAGACCGAGGAGTGTCCTCGTCTCCCTCAACAGCCACGACACGGAGAAAGTCTTCTTCAGGGAAAACACCTACGGAGGGCCGAAACCCCTTGTCACCAGCATGCGAAGGTTTCTCCTCAAGGGAAGCAGCTGTGCCACATGGACGTGTAACTGCTATCTAAGGTTCCCAAAGAAAGATCTGTGTGCCCTTTTCCAGAAGGCAAACTCGACACCCGCCCAAGGAAGGACAAAGCATAATGGCTGTACATTCCTTTGTTTAAAAATCACACCCATTGGCTTATGTTTCTGCAAAAGAATAGGGGTAAAGTCTCCCAGGGAGGACTGCATTTCAATCAGGCCCTGGGTTTCTGCCCTAATAGCTGCCTGCTCAGAGACGCTGGGTCTCACTGCAGACGGGTCTCACTGTAGACTGCAGGTGCCAGCCATCAGCACCTGCAGGCACTGGATGAGCTCTGCAGACCTGGACCACTCAGACTACCAAGAATCCCACCCACAGGCTGAGGGCGAGGGCAGGTCGTCTCCAGGTGTTGCTGGGACCTCACATGAAGGGAATAAAGGGGCCATTTGGTCAACCCAGTCTGCTGGCATCTTGGAATTTTGATCTCGCTGCAATTGAAAAAGAAATAAGCTACAGGCTTGCACACAGATGGAAGGCAGTCCTGGTTTTGGCAAACCCTAAATCTGAATTTGAGAATAGAAAGGCTGAAATGAAGGCCAGCTTGTTAAGCTTCCACTCAAGTGAGGTCAACCAGGATGAAAGGCAAGGCCACTGGACATCAGGGGTCCACCCAGTGGGGACAGGTGGCTTCTGAGGCTGCAATGGACCCACTCTCCTGCTAACTGCAGGGCAAGGGTTCTTTCAAAGGCATAAGTAACCCCTAGACAAGTGTCCCTCTTAGATTACCATATAAGCCCCTGACCCTGATGGTATGGACAGCAAATAACTTTCATCTCACAAGCCAGCTCCTAACCAATGGAAACAGCTGTGACTTGTACACAAATGCTCTGTTCACAGCAGCATCATTCACAATAGCCCAAAAGTGGAAACATCCTATGTCCATCAACTGATGGATAAACAAAATGCTGTCCATCCATACCGTGGAACAAAGCACTGATACTTGCTACAACATGATAAACCTTGAAAAAATAATGCTAAATTAAAGGAGCCAATTACAAAGGACCACATATTGCATGATTCCATTTCCAAGAAATGTCCAGAAAAGGCAAATCTTTTCTATTTCTAAATGGAAAGTCAATTAGTGGTGGTGGTGGTGGTGGGGGGAATTGGAGGAGTGATGGCTAAAAAGTACAGGGTTTATTAGCTAATGAAAATCTTCTAAAATTGATTGTGTTGACAGACACACAACTCTGAATATACTAAAACTAGTGAATCATACACCTTAAAATGGGTGAATTATGTCGTATGTAAATTATACCTCAATGAAGCTGTTAAAAACAAAAAGATAGAAAAGGCTGCCTGGAGTTCTGAGGACACAGAGGCTGAGCCCAGGTTTGTGGGAAGAGCCCCCAGCCTGAGGACCCTGCCTGGGCTCAGGGAGGGGGAGGAGGTGCAGTGGGTTTGACAAATATTTGTCATCCTATTCAACCGGGACAAAAATTCTCGCTCTGTCCTCTGGCAAGTGCTGGTAGCGCTGACCTGGAAGTGTTGGGAAGAGGGATGGCTGACCAAGAAGGAAAAGCTCCGGGTCCTTCCTGGGAGTCAGAGGACCTATGTACAGTGGGTTGCAAGTGGGCTTATTTCCCAGGTCTCCACACATCAGCAAAGGAAGAGCCGATGCCGGAGAACCTGACTGGAGAGCCCCAAGGCCCGCATTCCTGATCCCCCTCTGACCACAAGGACTCTGGAGGAGGGGCAGCCACGGGGCTGCCTGACAGAGCTCCAACCCCGTCAATAAGAACTGAGACCATGTGCAGAGCGGGAGGTGCACGAGATACCGTCCCTGCCGGAGTTCACCATTTAACAGGAGAGACGGATGTCTTTCATTTGCTCATTCACTCATTCACTCATCAAAGCCTGCTCCATGCACACCAGTGGAGTTACGAAGCCCTAGGGACACCCGACCTCTGGCTGGGTCAGGGTGGCCTGCACAGGCCGGCTCTTCCACTGGGGTGAGCTCGCCAGGCATTCCGGGTGGAGCGCCATGCACCCTTGGCCCCCGCCCCACATGCACGGCCGCCGACAGGTCAAAGCCCCTCGAGGCGCCTCGTTCTGATCCTGGATCCGGAGGCCCTGGGCGAGCCTGGGCACGGCAGGCCCAGGCTGGAAGGAGCAGCAGCCTTGGGTGGGGACGCCCCGTGCTCTGCAGCTGCCCCCTCCCCCAGGCCCCGGCAGAGGCTACGGCACAGGCAGGCAGGCGTTACCTTGGGCTCAGACAGGGGCTCACACTCCCTGGTTGGCCTTTTGCTGGAATCACCAGAGGGGAGGGAAAAGGGAAGTGAGAAGGGGCACTTGGGAGCCATGGGACGCCCATCCCCCACCCCAGACACACTCAGACCCCAGCGATGTTGCCAGGGTGATCTTCACAAGCAGGGTCACCTCTCCTCCGAGACACGGGGGATCCTGTAAGTGAGACTGTTTGCTCACCCACCACAGAGTCTAAAATCGCACCACCAAGCACACGTGCTTCTGGGGCCACAAAAATGCCTTCTGATTGTTATAAGTCCCCCAGTTAGATCACAAGTCCTCCTGAGAAAGGTAATGTTTCAGTGTGGATTTGCTGTCAGCTGCAGCTGAGGCCGGGGCAGGGCAGAACCATAGCCAGCAGCTGCCAGTGTGTTCTGGGCAGGGCTGCCCTGAATTCAGCCGCCAGCTCCCCACCGGCCCAGGAGCAAGGCAGGTGGGCACTCACCTGAGCAGGCTTCCGGGCGCCGACCACGAGCGCTCCTCCCGCCGGCTGCCCTCAAACGGGTTCCCAAAGGAGCGTTTTCGGATCATGGTCTTCACCAGAATCTGCAGAAGGAGAGGAGAGGGGGTGGATTAAGGACCCCTTGGCCACTTGGGGGAGATTCCAGGCAACACCCCACCTCAGGCCACTCCAGAAAGTCCCCGGCCCCTTTCCACTCTCCTTCAGCCCCACCAGCCCCAGGGCCCGTGGCTGATGGCAGGCCTTGGAGGGACATTGGGCAGGGGCCTCTCCACTCAGGACACAGCAGCCAAAGCGTCACCAGGTTTGCTTGGCTCACTTCCTTGCTCCAAAACCATTCACGGCTCCCTGGCACACTGCCGGCCTGACACACAAGGCTGTCCTAGCCTAGCCCGGGGCTGCCCAACCCCACTAGGCCATCGCTGGATATCCTCCTGGCCCCCTAAGTTGTCTCCTTTGCAGAGCCATGCCTTTATTTTCAGGGAAAAACCACCCATGACCACCTAACAGGAAACAAACTACTGCTGGGGGTGGGGGTGCAATGTTTTTACTGAGCGATAGTTCACATGCCACACAACCTACCCTTTTCAAGTGTACAATTCAGTGGGTTTTAGTATATTCACAAGGTTGTACGACCATCATCACTATCTAGTTCCAGGAGATTTTTATCACTCCAGAATGAAATGCTTGACCCATTAGTAGTCATTCCCCACCCCAGCCCCTCCCTGGCAACCACAATCTACTTTCTGTCTATAGATTTACCTATTCTGGATATCTCATATAAATGGAATCAAATAATTTTTGTCCTTTTGTGTCTGGCTTCTTATACTCAGCATAATGTTTTCAAGGTTCATCCATGTTTTAGCATGAATCAGAACTTCATTCCTTTTTATGGCTGAATAATATTCCACTGTGTGGGTACACCACATTTTGTTTATCCAGTCGTCTGCTGATGGACACTTGGGTTGTTTCTACCTTTTGGCTACTGTGAAGAGTGCCGCTGTGAACATTCACGTGCAAGTATCTGTTTTTCATTTCTCTTAGGTGTCTGCCTGGAAGTGGAATTGCCAGGTCATATGGCAACTCTGTGTTTAGCTTTTTGAGGAACTGCCGGACTGTTTTCCAAAGCAGCTGCGCCATGTTCCATTCCCACCAGCAAAGCATGAGAGTTCTGATTTCTAGAGCGGCTACATTTTAGTCCAAGAGGAGAAACATCTGTCCAAGTCTAAGGGGTTGAGGAAACATCCTGAGACCCCCAGGGTGGCCATTCCACAGGCTGATGGGGTGCAAGGGAGAGAGAGCTCAGAGGTGCGGGAGGCCCTCCTACATCTGGGAGTGGAATGCTTTGGTGCCCTGGCTCTCGCCCACTAATGCTGACTGGTCTGCAGCTTGGGTGGGCAATGCCTCTGCCCAAGTTGGAGGATCCTTCCGGGTCCAGGCAACAGCTTTCCACCACTTCTCTCTCCCACCTCTCCCCACCAATCCACCCCCACCCTTTCTGTCACCTGGGACCATCCCCTCACACGATGACTTAGAACCCATCACCCACAGGAGTTTGGAAGTCCCCCTGTTGCCAGCCAGAAGAGATTTTGGAGCAAGGGTATGAACCAACTGCACCTGGAGGCACTTTGGGCTGCTGTATCCTGGGAAGGAAGTTTCCAAGGAGTGGCCTCAAGACCTTCCAAGGGGTCACTGGGAAGCAGCTCTGGCCCCTGCCCCACTTCAAGCCAGGCAGTGGTGCCTCTTCAAGCAGTTTCATGTACTGAGTTTCAGATCTAAGGGTTTGCTGCTATGACAAAGAGTTTTGGAAAACACTGGCTTAGAGAATGAAGGCCATGCCCTTGGCAAGGCAAGCTAGGGCACTCTCTAGCTCTCCAGCTCGCCACTCTCCAGCAAGGCCTATGCTCTGTACTTCTTGGCCACCCAATCCCTCTGTCCTCGGAGCCTCTGCGGGTGCCGCACGCCCTGATGAGACTGCCACGACTGGCTCCTCACCTCTGGCCTTGTCCCACCAACAAACTCTCCCTAAAACAGCAACTACTCCATGACGCCTCCCAGCTCTCGCCCCTCTCTGCACCAACCTGCAGCTGTATTGTCACAGTCTGCTAATCCTTACTGGGTCCATCTTTCTTATTAGGCTGGAACCCCCTGGGATCCGGCCTGTCTCTTGTTCTTCTCCGTAACCCTGTGCCTGGCACATGGTGGGAACTCCAGGAGGATTTGCTGAATGATGCCTGAACTTCACGATTATCTCCCAACTCAGATCACTGTCCCACACCTGCCCTGCCAGCTGCCACCTTCTCGGACAGCAGCAGCCGCCTTCTCCTGGTTTCCCTGCTTCCTCCCTGGTCCCCACTGCCCATTCTCTACAGTGGCAGGTGGGGGGATCTTCAAGGCCAGTCTGATCGGGACACTCCCCTGATTAAAACCCTGTAGGTATTCCCACAGCTCTTGGGATCCCACAGCTTTGCTATGACCTAAAGACCTGTGGCCTGGCTCCTGCTCCTCCCAGGCTCATGCCACCCTCCAGCCACCTGCCTTGCCCTGCCTCCACTGCCTTTCTTGAAGCATCTCGTGGACCCAGTTTCCTCCCACCAGATGCTCACTGCCCTGCTGACCCCTCTGCAGGGAACACTCCCCTTCCCCACCAGCAACTCTCCCGGCCTGGTTCACACCAGACAACTTCTCAGTGCTAACGGCCTCTTCTTCCACGACGCCTTCTCCAACGCTCTCGTCTGGGGCAAGCCCCTCCAGCAGGGCCCTTTACTGCACTGCACATTTCCTTGTGCAGTTGTCTGGTCAGTGTCTGTCTCTCCATGACAGCTGAACCCCGCTCCCAGCCCGGGCCTGAGAAGTGCTTCCTGAATCATGAGTGACTACTCCCAACCTCAAGGGTCAGCTGAGTTCTCCCAAGAACTTGCAGCTGTTGCTGGGGAGAGAGGTGGGTGGGAGGGGACTGGCGTGGACAAGAACAGCTGCCCCTGCCTGCCCCTCCCCAAGACTTAGGACCTAGCCTGGAACAGAATAGCCCATGGCAGGCACCAGGAGTCTGACACCAGCTGGCACCCCCCATCATGGGAGCAGGAGGTAGGTGCAGTGGGTGGAGAAGTAGATGAGGAAGGGTGGGTGGGTGTGGGTGAGCAGTTTACAGTAAAGGTCATGCAGAGGCCTCAGGGTAGGGAGAGGAGGAAGAGGTGAATGAGCATCCACCCTACTGGGCTCAGGTTTTGGAAGAAGGCGAGAGAAAGTGTAGGGGGAGGCAGGAGGGAGCGGTGAGAAGCTGGAAGAGAGGGAGCCGGCATTTGGGCCCCTCCAAGGCTGTCTAGAGGAAGGACACTGGCATCTCTGCAGCTGTAGCAGCAATGTCACCCCCTACCCCCAGCCCACCAAAGGCAACTGGCCACACCCTGTGCTTTCTGAGGTGGCCATGGCAGGGAAGCCAGCTGGGTCTGTCCCCAGGACTGTGGCATGGACCCCAGACCTCTGAAGCTCCTGGGCAGGACCTTGGCAAGCAGCTGATTCCCAAAGTCCACAAGGTTAGGCCCAAAGGACTTCACGTTCTGACTCCTTCCGGGGTCAGGACCCAAACCCCAGGTCATAAAAGGGGCCCAGGGACTCCTAAGCACTATCCCAGTCTCAGGGGTCAGGAAGAACCTTCTGAGGCTTATGATGTGGGAGCCCTGTCCCCAGCCCTGGTGGCCATCCACACAGCAGGGATGCTAAGCCTTCTGCTCTGGAGATGAAAGACACAGCCAGGGGCCCCCCTACCCCCCCAACTTGGAGATCTTGGCTCCCATCCCTGGAACCTGCCCTGGTCCTTCTCCTCCTCCTGTTCCCCCCACCATGCTATAAAAGCAGGGAGACCCTGGAATTTCCAGAAGGAGCAACTGGACCCTTGGAGAGGGGCTACCTCTCTCTCTGGTGACACTGGGACCTGGCTGGAGATAGAACTGGGAATGCTGGATGCAGGGCCTCCTGGCCTGATGGGTGACCAGGCTGGAGAGGGCTCTGGGGCAGACCCAGGCCACCTCCCGGCTCTCAGGACCAGCACTGCTTCCTGGGCACCGAGCCTGTCCCTGGCCCTGCCCCCACCTGAGGCTCTCTGTCCCTGCTCTGGGAGGTGGTTCCTCCCGCCTTACCACGGTCGCCAGGCTGGGAATGTGTTTGACCGAGTTCTCCACCTCCTCTTCGGTCACCTCCACCAGCGTGCAGTTCTCATCCTCCGACGGCAGCGGCTCCGCCCCGTGCCTCGTGACCCAAGGGTGCAGCTTCAACGAACGACAGGAGGGGTGAGGGGCGGCGCGGCGGCTCCCGGGGGAGGACGGAGAGCAACACAGGGCCCTGCAGCCGGCGGAGCCGAGGGGGAGGAGGGCGTGCGGGGGGCAGGCGGCCTTGCTTAGGCACGCGGGAGCAGAGCGCGGGCCAGCCAGGTGGGGGCGAGGCAGAGAGATGCGTGGAAACGTGGAGAAAGGCGAGCGACAGAGATTGGGAGGGAAATACGAGGCCTAGCCGCCCGCGGGACCCGATTCTGCCTCCTGCCCGAGGTCCTAGCAGAAGTGGCTATGATTTGACGTCTGCCTGCCACGGTCCCCGCGGAGCACCCACCGCTCCTCTGCCACTTCTCCTTGGGGCCTGCCCAACTCGGAGCCGGTGGCCCCTTACTCATCTCTTGGGGTGGGGTGAGGTGGGGTAGGGGCCGTAGGAGAGGACCCTGGCAGGGTGTGCCTCGCCCCCACCCCGGGGGACTGACCCTTTACTCCCTGACCTTTTGTGCCGTCCCCCCTGAAACCACCTTCAAGTACTAGTTAGCTGGGTGCCTGTGCGTCTCCGAAGCGAACCTCTAGATTTCCCAAAGGGCCAGGTGGGCGCACGTGCCCTGGGGGTGGGGTGGGTGCTCGCTCCTGACAGTACTGCTTGCAACGGGGGGCGGATTTCGGGGGAGGGGGGTGTCACCTGGCTCACTAAAGTCCTCCCACCCTCCCTATAATCCTGCAATTACTCAAAGGGGCAGACCCCTTGCCCGTGACGGGCGGGATCAGAGCGGAGCCCCCGCATCTGGGAGTGGAGCGCAGACCCGGGCTGGGGAGGGTGGGCGCTGTCAGCCCAAGCCAACCCGCGGGAGCGCAGGCCTGGCCGTCGGCCCCAGGTCCCACCTCCCCACCCACAGTTCACACAACCCCCAGTACCCCCTCCCAGCCCGCCAGCGCTGTGGGGGCGAGGGGGCGTGGCGCAGGGAGGGGCGGGGCCGGGGCGTGGCCAATCAGCAGGCGCGCAGGCGCAGGCGGCGGCCCCGGTACCTTGATCTCCGGCACCACGATCCGCGACTCGGGGTTCTTGTCCAACATGCGGGTGATCAGGTCCTTCAGGTCCTCGGCTATGTCGGGCCTGGGGGAGGGGCAGGGCAGGGGTGAGAGACGGGCACGCAGGCCG